>CM026198.1:674213-791582 GCA_014839995.1 Xenentodon cancila
ATGCCCAACGGAAGCACTTCAATTGTCCAAGCTACACAGGAACCCGCACAGCTGGATGTGAGGTCAGTTAATCAAGGCAATGGGGATGAAAAGGAGTTAACAGATAATTATACTGATGGATCTGGTCTTTTGTACCTTTGACGGTGTGTCTGTGTCTCTCCTATCTTTCTTTTCCTGTTCTACCCAGCTGGCCTTCAGCAGGAGGGTCCCCCCTTATGATCCAGGTCCTGATCCAGGTTTTTTACCTCTTAAAAGGGAGTTTTTACCTGCCGTTGTTTATGTAATAATTGATCAGGGTCATGGTCTGGTCTCTGGAAAGATCCTGGGACCAGGACTAGTGGAACTGAATCCAGGACTAGCACAGATGAAACCAGGACTAGTAAAACTGAATCCAGGACTAGTACAGATAAAACCAGGACCAGTGGAACTGAAACCAGGACTAGTGGAACTGAATCCAGGACTAGTACAGATGAAACCAGGACTTTTTACAGATGAAACCAGGACTACAATAACTGGAATCAGAACTAGTAAAACTGAATCCAGGACTTGTACAGATGAAACCAGGACTAGTACAGATGAAACCAGGACTAGTAAAACTGAAACCAGGACTAGTGGAACTGAATCCAGGACTAGTACAGATGAAACCAGGACTTGTACAGATGAAACTAGGACTTGTACAGATGAAACCAGGACTTGTACAGATGAAACTAGGACTTGTACAGATGAAACTAGGACGTGTACAGATGAACCCAGGACTTCAAGATCTGAAACCAGGACTAGTACATCTGAATCCAGGACTAGTACAACTGAAACCAGGACTAGTACAACTGAAACCAGGACTAGTACAGATGAAACCAGGACTAGTACATCTGAATCCAGGTCTTGTACAGATGAAACCAGGACTACAAGAATTGAAACCAGGACTAGTACAAATTCATCCAGCACTTGAAACCAGGACTAGTACAGATGAAACCAGTAAAAACTGAACCCAGGACTAGTAGAACTGAAAAGAGGACTAGTGATCACCCGGTGATTTTAGCCCTACTTGGCAGAATATTTTCTTTTTCATTTTTTTCTTTTTTTTTCTTCTTACCCAGTGATCAATAAAAAATACTTAGACTGTTATGAGGGCTGGTGAAGGGAACACACTACACACACCTACGCACACATAAAAAAAATAAATAAATAAATTTTAAAAAACCCTCGATTACAGGTTAAAATGCATATATATAACTTTTGGGTCCTACCCAAATTGGGATCAACCAATAATATATGTGCAAACAAGGGCTAAAAGAAAATGAAAAGAGGACTAGTGGAGCTGAATCCAGGACTGATTAAGGGGGCCGCTGCTGGAGCCCCCAGTGTTCAGTAGAGAAACTTCAACAATTCTTTTTTCCACAATTTCTTCAACCTGGGAGCTGGAATGTTGGTACCTGTAGGGATCAAGAAAAAAAAAAAGGATTACGTTGATATGCAGAGAAATAGTGTTCCGAAATCTGTTGCCAGTCTGATTTAGGTCACCTCTAGGTCCTCCAACATGGCATCGACCCAAAACATGCATCTGAATTCATCCAAGGACCCAGAATCTAGGTCCTGGAGTGGTCCTATCAGAGTCTAGATCTCAGTGTTGCTAGAACATCCTGCAGAGGTCTCTGATCCAAACCAACCTAAAACCGCTATAACAGCAGACGACCAGGTACCAGGCACTTTAGAGCATGAATGTGAAAAATTAGCCCTCGTAGAAAGGGATTAAAGCAGCCGATGAACATCACGTCCTGGAAACTGCAGGGTTGGAAGGAAAACATGCTCTGACTTTCATCTGGAAACTCAGCATTATGTCACAGAAACAAGGAAGCTAAAGCGTATTGCTGCTTGAATTTTTCTAATAAAGAAACAGTTCACAGAACCGCAGCTGCTGCAGAAGAACAAACCAGTGGCCTACTTTTTATTGACTTGATACAAACCGGAGGACAAAACTGGTATCTAGGAGGCTGAGACAGGTGGGCTTTGATCCAAAGCATTTCAGAAGCTCTGAAGCGTCTGTCGTTTCAACTCTTCATGGAAAAAGAGCTCTAATTGCTCTTCAAGGCTCTCATTGAGAGACTCAGAGGAGAAGAGAGCACTTCTGACTTAGATCAAGTGTTAAATATTGTATTGTTGTTGTGTACAAGGAGATAAGAGTCCATTTATTTTTAATTTGGTCTAAGCTGAGAGACACTGTTATGAGGAGACTAGGATCAGAAATGCATGACTAGAGTCATTTTTCAAATGTTAAGACCCCGTCTTTTAAATAAAATCAGATGGTGGTATTGGTCCTTAGTAGACACATCCAACAACAGGACAAGGAGAAGCATTGTTTCTCCTTTCCCTCTGTATTTGTCCCCCACAAACACCTGGGCATGCCCCCTGTCATGTCAACCACAGGTTTGGCGCAGTGTTGGACGGAAGTGACTCCACCCGGCCCTGGTCAGCCCAAAGATGGTTAAATAGTTCAGAAGGTCAGCTGGAACACGCCCACCTTGGTCCCCAAGGCTGTCTGAGGTAAATGTTGTATATAGTGTAGTATATAGTGTAGTATATGTAGTATATAGTGTAGTATATGTAGTATATGCAGTATATAGTGTAGTATATAGTGTAGTATATGTAGTATATAGTGTAGTATATGTAGTATATGTAGTATATAGTGTAGTATATGTAGTATATAGTGTACTATATGTAGTATATGCAGTATATAGTGTAGTATATAGTGTAGTATATGTAGTATATAGTGTAGTATATGTAGTATATAGTGTAGTATATGTAGTATATAGTGTAGTATATGTAGTATATGCAGTATATAGTGTAGTATATAGTGTAGTATATGTAGTATATAGTGTAGTATATGTAGTATATGTAGTATATAGTGTAGTATATGTAGTATATGTAGTATATAGTGTAGTATATATGTAGTATATAGTGTAGTATATAGTGTAGTATATGTAGTATATAGTGTAGTATATGTAGTATATGTAGTATATAGTGTAGTATATGTAGTATATAGTGTAGTATATGTAGTATATAGTGTAGTATATGTAGTATATAGTGTAGTATATGTAGTATATAGTGTAGTATATGTAGTATATAGTGTAGTATACGGGCTGAACAGCTAAACCGGTTCCGGTCAAGATGGCGCCAGTGTGTTTGGCCAGCCCTGCGAGCTTTGTTTGTGTTTGCGTTCTGTTTATTGATCGTAGTAACAGATGTCAACTCGTTGGTGATCTATGATCACCAGGCTCTCCTGAATCTTCGTCCCTCTTTCGGAGGTCTGTCTCGACTTGGACTCCACGGGCGGGAGTCTCTCAGGTATACCATTTCACCTGTACCGTACTCCGCCTCCACGAAAACGGCGCAGACGACGAGGGAAACGCAGCGGTTTGCTGGTGAAACTGAAAGCCAGTCTAAGACGCTCTCCGTCAGCCTTCATCAGAGCCGCTGCGTATCGTCGCCTGACGTCGCACCGCTGTTTGGTCCTGATCGCGCCCTGTCTGGTTCCTCTGGTCGGCGTGGATGTGGAGCTGCAGGCCCGTCGACCCATCTTGCCGTACCTCCGCAGGCGGGGGGGAGGCCTCCACAACCTGCGGCTGCTTCCTCGCGCTCTGCCTACAAAGGATACTCCGGCCCCGGCCAGGATGGCGCTGGTGAACGCTAGATCGCTAGCCAACAAAACCTTCGTCCTAAAGGATTTCTTCATCACCCATCGACTGGATTTCCTGCATTTAACTGAAACCTGGATCTCTGGAGATGACAGCAGTGCCTTCAGCAAACTTTTGCCACCGGACTGTTCGTATTTCAGCGTTCCGAGAACGTCTGGTCGGGGAGGGGGCGTGGCCACCGTTTACAGGAGCAGCTACAACTGTAAACAGGTGATCCCAACAAGGACTTACTCTAGTTTTGAGATGGATTTATTTAAACTCGACTCTGCTCGTTCTGTGTTTTGCGCTGTTATATACAGACCACCAAAGTACAATAAGGACTTTATTGATGACTTTGCTGATTTTATGGCTGGAGTAATGCCAAAATATGACAGAGTTTTAATAGTTGGGGATTTTAATATCCACGTCTGTTGTCCTGAAAAGCCGTTGGCCAGAGACTTTTTAAATCTTATCAACTCTTTTAATTTTGTTCAGCTTGTATCTGCCCCTACGCAGGAACATGGTCACACACTTGATTTAGTTTTAGCTCATGGTTTTACTGTTTTTAACCTTGAAATCTGTGATGCTGTGTTTTCTGATCACATGCCTGTTTTGTTTGATGTGCAGCTCCCGTGTCACATAGTTAAACCTCGTGCCCCTGCCCTGTGCAGTCGAACTATTAACTCCTACACAGCCGCTCAGTTCTCTGCAGCTTTTAATTCCACCATTCTTTCACCAGAATATCAGAGCTGTAATCCAGATATTGAGAGCATGTCATCTTACTTTTATTCAATCTGCCAAACTGTTTTAGATAATGTAGCTCCGCTGAAAACAAGGCTCTCCAGGTTGAGATCTGAGCCCTGGTTAGATGAGGCTACTCGAGCTGTGAGGCGGGAGTGCAGGAGAGCCGAGCGGAAATGGAAGAAAGACCGGTTACAAGTCTCCTTCCAGTTGTTGAGAGATAGCTGGCGATCTTATCAAAAGACTATGAAAGCTGCCAAGACGAAGTATTTTTCAGACATTATTGCAAGTAACCGTCACAATCCTCTGGTTTTGTTTAAAACTATTAACTCTGTTCTAAATGCTCCACAATCGGCCTCTCTGGAGAACTCAACCAGGGTTTGTTAGATGTTCGTGAGCTTTTTTATTGATAAAGTTAGGAATATTAGGACCCTCATTACCCCTCTCCCTTGTAGTCCCTCCATGTCTATCACATGTTCTACTGTTTTCCACCAGTTTGAACCTGTCAGTTCGTCTTATTTGGAGAAATTAATCAGTCAGATGAAGCCATCAGGGTCTCCTAATGATCCAGTTCCACCTCGTCTTTTTAAAGAAGTTTTTCCTACTCTGGCTCCTCATGTTCTTAGTATAATTAATGGCAGTTTAGTTCGTGGGATTGTGCCCTCGTGTTTTAAACATGCAGTAGTAACACCACTTATTAAAAAGCCTGGCTTGGACTCTTCCATTTTGGCAAATTTCAGACCCATCTCTAAGCTCCCATTCCTTTCGAAGGTTCTTGAAAAAATAGTGTATTGCCAGTTAATAACGTTTTTAGAAGAGAACAACATTCTTGAGGTGTTTCAGTCGGGATTTAAACCCCGTCACAGTACTGAGTCGGCGCTATTAAGGGTTTCTAACGACATTCTTTTAGCAACAGATGCTGGTCACTGTGTTGTTTTGGTTCTGTTGGATCTGGCAGCTGCCTTCGACACAGTAGACCATCAAATCCTTTTGTCTCGCCTAGAAAGCTGGGTGGGCATTCAAGGTGATGTTTTAAAATGGTTCAGATCATACCTAACGGAAAGGAGTTTTTGCGTCCGTCTTGGACATACAGAGTCCTGCAGGACACCTCTTACATGTGGTGTACCTCAGGGTTCTGTTCTCGGACCTCTTCTGTTTTCATTGTACCTGCTTTCACTTGGATCAGTTCTCCGTAAACATGGGATTTCATTCCACTTTTATGCCGACGACAGCCAGATTTATATACCACTAAAGCAGGAAGAAGCATATTCTGCTCAACAGTTATTACAGTGCATTGATGATATTAAGGCATGGATGTCATGTAACCTATTACATTTAGATCAGGAAAAGACAGAGGTTCTGTTATTTGGCCCAAGTGACATCTCTAAGGTACATGTCAATTTGGGTGTTTTAAATGTTTATTTGAAACGGACAGCAACGAGTTTGGGTGTCAAACTGGACAGCAACCTAACTTTTAATGCTCATATTAGTTCAGTGGTCAAGTCCAGCTTTTTCCATCTGAGACAATTGTCCAAGGTTAAACCTCTTCTTTCTCGCTGTGACTTTGAGATTTTAATCCATGCTTTTATTACAACTTGTTTAGATTATTGCAATGCTCTTTATGTTGGAGTTACTCAGAAATCACTTGCTCGGTTGCAGTTAGTCCAGAACGCTGCTGCCCGTCTTTTGACTGGTGCGCAGAAACAAGAGCACATTACTCCCATTTTAGCATCACTTCACTGGCTCCCAGTTCGTTTACGCATTGATTTTAAAATTCTTTTATTTGTTTTTAAATGTCTTCATGGTCTCGCTCCTAAGTACCTATCTGACCTGATCCAGGTGTACACCCCTCCTCGCTCCCTCAGGTCAGCAAATCAGATACAGTTAGTCGTCTCCAAGACCAAGAGGAAACTGAGAGGTGACCGAGCCTTTTCAATCTTCGGACCAAAGATCTGGAATGAGTTGCCCCTGGACCTCAGACAGATGGACTCATTTTCCACTTTTAAATCTGCTCTTAAAACATATTTTTTCACTTTGGCTTTTAATTGAGTTGGAATCTGGAGACTGTATTGTATTTTAATTGTCTTATGTCTGATTATTGCCATGCTCTTTTACTAATTTTATGCTTTGTTCAGCACTTTGGTGAACCTTGTTTTGTTTAAAGTGCTTTATAAATAAAGTTGAGTTGAGTTAAGTTGAGTATATGTAGTATATGTAGTATATAGTGTAGTATATGTAGTATATGTAATATATGGTGTAGTATAAGTAGTATATGTAGTATATAGTGTAGTATATGTAGTATATGGTGTAGTATATGTAGTATATAGTGTAGTATATAGTGTAGTATATGTAGTATATGTAATATATGGTGTAGTATAAGTAGTATATGTAGTATATAGTGTAGTATATGTAGTATATGGTGTAGTATATGTAGTATATAGTGTAGTATATAGTGTAGTATATGTAGTATATGTAGTATATGTAATATATAGTGTAGTATATGTAGTATATGTAATATATGGTGTAGTATATGTAGTATATGTAGTATATGGTGTAGTATATGTAGTATATGTAATATATGGTGTAGTATATGTAGTATATAGTGTAGTATATGTAGTATATGTAATATATGGTGTAGTATAAGTAGTATATGTAGTATATAGTGTAGTATATGTAGTATATGGTGTAGTATATGTAGTATATGTAATATATGGTGTAGTATAAGTAGTATATGTAGTATATAGTGTAGTATATGTAGTATATGGTGTAGTATATGTAGTATATAGTGTAGTATATAGTGTAGTATATGTAGTATATGTAGTATATGTAATATATAGTGTAGTATATGTAGTATATGTAATATATGGTGTAGTATATGTAGTATATGTAGTATATGGTGTAGTATATGTAGTATATGTAATATATAGTGTAGTATATGTAGTATATGTAGTATATAGTGTAGTATATGTAGTATATGTAATATATGGTGTAGTATAAGTAGTATATGTAGTATATAGTGTAGTATATGTAGTGTATGTAGTATATAGTGTAGTATATGTAGTATATAGTGTAGTATATGTAGTATATGTAGTATATGTAGTATATAGTGTAGTATATGTAGTATATAGTGTAGTATATGTAGTGTATGTAGTATATGTAGTATATGTAGTATATGTAGTATATAGTGTAGTATATGTAGTGTATGTAGTATATAGTGGAGTATATGTAGTGTATGTAGTATATAGTGTAGTATATGTAGTGTATGTAGTATATGTAGTATATGTAGTATATGTAGTATATAGTGTAGTATATGTAGTGTATGTAGTATATGTAGTATATGTAGTATATGTAGTATATAGTGTAGTATATGTAGTGTATGTAGTATATAGTGTAGTATATGTAGTGTATGTAGTATATGTAGTATATGTAGTATATGTAGTATATAGTGTAGTATATGTAGTGTATGTAGTATATGTAGTATATAGTGTAGTGTATGTAGTGTATGTAGTATATGTAGTATATGTAGTATATGTATTATTTAGTGTAGTATATGCAGTATATGTAGTGTATGTAGAATATCTAGTATATGTAGTATATGTAGTATATGTAGTATATGTAGTATATGTAGTGTATGTAGAATATCTAGTATATGTAGTATATGTAGTATATGCAGTATATGTAGTGTATGTAGAATATCTAATATATGTAGTATATGTAGTATATGTAGTATATGCAGTATATGTAGTGTATGTAGAATATCTAATATATGTAGTATATGTAGTATATGTAGTATAGTATAAATACAGTAAATCTGTTGTTTTTTTTATCCAAGGTTGTATTTATTCAACAGTACTATGATCTGTTAGGTTTTTTTTTTATTTAAAATAGAAAAATTCTCAGGGTTTGAGAAGGAGTATTTTTTCAATTTTATTTATTATAATTTTATTTTATTGTTTTTTATTCACAACGACACTGAAATGGTTGTTCATTTTTCTTTGTCTGTCGTCCAGATTTTTCTGCGGGATGACAGTTTCAGCTCCTCTTCTTGCTTCTTGTCGATCTCAACCTTTTTGCAAACGTTCTCAGGTCTTTGTCTCTGCTGCTTTTGTAAATGACTGCATCCCTTCAGAGGAGCTGACAACGATCCTGCTGCAGAGCTCAAATCAGGATTCTCCTCATGTCCCGCCACATTAAAAGCACACACTGTTGCTCCCCACTGCACACATTCAGGGTTGTGAATCTTTCTAGTAGCTTCTGCATCTAAACAGAATTTACGTTGAATTGCAATTTTTTTTTTCAAGTACTAGATTAGAGATAATCTCCCATCTCCTGACAGAAAATCCCATTTATTTGAGGAGGTGTGCGGCTTTGTTTGTCCGTTTCAGGCTGATTCGCGACCCGGCAGTGCCCCCTGGTGGTGACACGTGGTAGCTGAAACACAGAGAAGCATGAATACTGAACTTGAAAAGCAGATTAATCACTTTTATTGGAAATTCAGATATATTGTGAAGATAGAAGGATCATAAGTAAAGTTGGGTATTAAAGTGAAACAGATGTGGGGGTGTCTGGACGTGGGGGTGTTCTGTTGGTGGGGTTGGGAACATAAAAGCTCCAACTAAGCATGAATCACACCTCACTTAGTTATTTTAGAACCCCACATGATGCAAGTGTGCAGAGTAAGACTTCGAATGGGAAGCCAAAATCCTCTCCTTTTTACTGTCTCGCTGCCTGGGGCTCCTGAAAGCTTTTATTTTTTTGTTAGTTTTTTATTTTTGATGGAGGTGAGCTTTGCCCAAATAGGAATAAAATTACAGCGCTGCTTTTAGAAAAGGTCAAACATCATTCAGCTCCTCCTCCCTGACAGAAGAAGCAAACGTAGCAGTGAAAACAGCATCTTTGGACTCCCAGGACCTACCAGGACCTACCAGGACCTACCAGGACCTTCCAGGACCACTTAGCTCTCTGAGACAAGAGCTTTCATCTCCACAGGATGAACCTTCCCTTGAATTTGTTCATCTTTTGTCTTGTAGGCTCTCACATTCATAAGAAAGTGCTTGAATGGATGAATCTGTTGCAATGGCAAGCCACTCAGGTCATTAAGTTTCATTTTCTCAATTCTCAACTCTGAATAAATCAGATTCCAGACTCCTTTAGCTTCAAGTGTCCGTTTTATGTATCTGTGTATTCTGTGTCGGGCTGAATGCAAAATCCTAAGCTACAGAGTACCAACTGTCTTTGTTCTGGCTGGATAAAGTGTAAAGTGATGCTTGGATTCTGTCGTGTGAGGAAAAGAGGATGAATAATGTCATCAGAGCAAGAACCTGTAGCAACCACAGAGTTGCAGTTAGTAAACATGGAAAGGTCTGGAAATGATCTAAGGTAAAGGTCTCTGGACCAGAGGATCCAGCTGCTGCCAGATGTAGAAGCTGATGATCTAGAGGCTGTCCAGCTGAATTCAGACCCTAGTGGTCAATAAAGGAACTGTAGGTCCAGATCCAGACCCTAGTGGTCAGTAAAGGAACTGTAGGTCCAGATCCAGACCCTAGTGGTCAGTAAAGGAACTGTAGGTCCAGATCCAGACCCTAGTGGTCAGTAAAGGAACTGTAGGTCCAGATCCAGACCCTAGTGGTCAGTAAAGGAACTGTAGGTTCAGATCCAGACCCTAGTGGTCAATAAAGGAACTGTAGGTCCAGATCCAGACCCTAGTGGTCAATAAAGGAACTGTAGGTCCAGATCCAGACCCTAGTGGTCAATAAAGGAACTGTAGGTCCAGATCCAGACCCTAGTGGTCAGTAAAGGAACTGTAGGTCCAGATCCAGACCCTGGTGGTCAGTAAAGGAACTGTAGGTCCAGATCCAGACCCTAGTGGTCAGTAAAGGAACTGTAGGTCCAGATCCAGACCCTAGTGGTCAATAAAGGAACTGTAGGTCCAGATCCAGACCCTAGTGGTCGGTAAAGGAACTGTAGGTCCAGATCCAGACCCTAGTGGTCAATAAAGGAACTGTAGGTCCAGATCCAGACCCTTGTGGTCGGTAAAGGAACTGTAGGTCCAGATCCAGACCCTAGTGGTCAATAAAGGAACAGTAGGTCCAGATCCAGACCCTAGTGGTCAATAAAGGAACTGTAGGTCCAGATCCAGACCCTAGTGGTCAATAAAGGAACTGTAGGTCCAGATCCAGACCCTAGTGGTCAATAAAGGAACTGTAGGTCCAGATCCAGACCCTTGTGGTCAGTAAAGGAACTGTAGGTCCAGATCCAGACCCTAGTGGTCAATAAAGGAACTGTAGGTCCAGATCCAGACGCTAGTGGTCAATAAAGGAACTGTAGGTCCAGATCCAGACCCTAGTGGTCGGTAAAGGAACTGTAGGTCCAGATCCAGACCCTAGTGGTCGGTAAAGGAACTGTAGGTCCAGATCCAGACCCTAGTGGTCAGTAAAAGAACTGTAGGTCCAGATCCAGACACTAGTGGTCAATAAAGGAACTGTAGGTCCAGATCCAGACCCTAGTGGTCAATAAAGGAACTGTAGGTCCAGATCCAGACCCTAGTGGTCAGTAAAGGAACTGTAGGTCCATATCCAGACCCTAGTGGTCAATAAAGGAACTGTAGGTCCAGATCCAGACCCTAGTGGTCAGTAAAGGAACTGTAGGTCCAGATCCAGACCCTAGTGGTCAATAAAGGAACTGTAGGTCCAGATCCAGACCCTAGTGGTCGGTAAAGGAACTGTAGGTCCAGATCCAGACCCTAGTGGTCAATAAAGGAACTGTAGGTCCAGATCCAGACCCTAGTGGTCAGTAAAGGAACTGTAGGTCCAGATCCAGACCCTGGTGGTCAGTAAAGGAACTGTAGGTCCAGATCCAGACCCTAGTGGTCAATAAGGAACAGTAGGTCCAGATCCAGACCCTAGTGGTCGGTAAAGGAACTGTAGGTCCAGATCCAGACCCTAGTGGTCTATAAAGGAACTGTAGGTCCAGATCCAGACCCTAGTGGTCAGTAAAGGAACTGTAGGTCCAGATCCAGACCCTGGTGGTCAGTAAAGGAACTGTAGGTCCAGATCCAGACCCTAGTGGTCAATAAAGGAACAGTAGGTCCAGATCCAGACCCTAGTGGTCGGTAAAGGAACTGTAGGTCCAGATCCAGACCCTAGTGGTCAATAAAGGAACTGTAGGTCCAGATCCAGACCCTAGTGGTCAGTAAAGGAACTGTAGGTCCAGATCCAGACCCTAGTGGTCAGTAAAGGAACTGTAGGTCCAGATCCAAACCCTTGTGGTCAGTAAAGGAACTGTAGGTCCAGATCCAGACCCTGGTGGTCAGTAAAGGAACTGTAGGTCCAGATCCAGACCCTGGTGGTCAGTAAAGGAACTGTAGGTCCAGATCCAGACCCTAGTGGTCAGTAAAGGAACTGTAGGTCCAGATCCAGACCCTAGTGGTCAGTAAAGGAACTGTAGGTCCAGATCCAGACCCTGGTGCTCAATAAAGGAACTGTAGGTCCAGATCCAGACCCTAGTGGTCAGTAAAGGAACTGTAGGTTCAGATCCAGACCCTAGTGGTCAATAAAGGAACTGTAGGTCCAGATCCAGACCCTAGTGGTCAGTAAAGGAACTGTAGGTCCAGATCCAGACCCTGGTGGTCAGTAAAGGAACTGTAGGTCCAGATCCAGACCCTAGTGGTCAGTAAAGGAACTGTAGGTCCAGATCCAGACCCTAGTGGTCAATAAAGGAACTGTAGGTCCAGATCCAGACCCTAGTGGTCGGTAAAGGAACTGTAGGTCCAGATCCAGACCCTAGTGGTCAATAAAGGAACTGTAGGTCCAGATCCAGACCCTTGTGGTCGGTAAAGGAACTGTAGGTCCAGATCCAGACCCTAGTGGTCAATAAAGGAACAGTAGGTCCAGATCCAGACCCTAGTGGTCAATAAAGGAACTGTAGGTCCAGATCCAGACCCTAGTGGTCAATAAAGGAACTGTAGGTCCAGATCCAGACCCTTGTGGTCAGTAAAGGAACTGTAGGTCCAGATCCAGACCCTAGTGGTCAATAAAGGAACTGTAGGTCCAGATCCAGACGCTAGTGGTCAATAAAGGAACTGTAAGTCCAGATCCAGACCCTAGTGGTCGGTAAAGGAACTGTAGGTCCAGATCCAGACCCTAGTGGTCGGTAAAGGAACTGTAGGTCCAGATCCAGACCCTAGTGGTCAGTAAAGGAACTGTAGGTCCAGATCCAGACACTAGTGGTCAATAAAGGAACTGTAGGTCCAGATCCAGACCCTAGTGGTCAATAAAGGAACTGTAGGTCCAGATCCAGACCCTAGTGGTCAGTAAAGGAACTGTAGGTCCATATCCAGACCCTAGTGGTCAATAAAGGAACTGTAGGTCCAGATCCAGACCCTAGTGGTCAGTAAAGGAACTGTAGGTCCAGATCCAGACCCTAGTGGTCAATAAAGGAACTGTAGGTCCAGATCCAGACCCTAGTGGTCGGTAAAGGAACTGTAGGTCCAGATCCAGACCCTGGTGGTCAATAAAGGAACTGTAGGTCCAGATCCAGACCCTAGTGGTCAATAAAGGAACTGTAGGTCCAGATCCAGACCCTAGTGGTCAGTAAAGGAACTGTAGGTCCAGATCCAGACCCTAGTGGTCAGTAAAGGAACTGTAGGTCCAGATCCAGACCCTGGTGGTCAGTAAAGGAACTGTAGTTGTGAAGACGAACATGCAGTTCTTTAAGGTTCTTCACAGGGACGACAGTCCAGTGGTCATGAAGATGAACTGGCAGCAGGTGCAGAGCAACAACAAGTAATTGTTTCAAGAATAAGTAATGAATGTGTAACATTTACAGCCCTGACACCTAAACAGTTAAACATAAACAGAATACAAATATTTGGCGACAGTCGTATTGATAAGCGTTTTGATGTAATGATTCCACTAACCTTCATATTCAGAGGGTCATCTCAGCTGGTTGTAGCTGGTTGTAGCTCAGAAGAACCTTCAGGTTCGAGGGAATCTACAGTAGAAAAGCAGGTTGTTGGTTTGTGCAGGAAATATAATTATATTATTCATATAAAATTAAGGCTGCAACAATTAATCAACTAATCGATGACTGATCGGATATAATCGTTCAACAGTACAACTATTTGGATAATCCACTAATCATTCTAAGTCTTTCTTTTTTTTAAATAAAAAGTGCAAATTCTCAGACTGCAGCATCTTAAAAATAAATATGTTCTGTTTTTTTCTAGTCAGGTCAGTAATTTAAATATCTTGGGATTGTGGACTGTTGGTTTGTCTGAGAATGTCTGAGAATGTCTTCTTGGGCTTTGGGGAACATCAACATTTTTCTTTTACCATTTCATAGACCAAAAGCCAAACAGATTGTTTATTTTTTTACTTTTTTGTATCACTAGCAGCTAAATATCAGCAGCAAAGTTGATTAAAAGATATGATTTTCCATGAATGAGTAGGGGTGAGTGAGTGTAGGACTCCCAGCGGGACTTTTTGTCCCAGTCTGGTTGTGTCTCAAACAGCCAGTTTACTTGTGGTTCCTGGAGGTTCGAACAGTAGAAGGGGATGTAGAACCTTCACGTATCAGGTTCCTCTCCTCTGGAACCAGCTGCCAATTTGTGTTTAGGAAGCAGACACCCTCTCTACCTTTAAGATAAAGTTTAAAAGCTTCCTTTTTGATCAAGTTTATAGTTTGGGATGGATCAGGTGACCTGAAACATCCTTTAAATCTGCTGCTATAGACCTAGACTGCTGGGAGACCTCCCATGATGCACCTCTCCTGCCCCTGCTGTTTTCTGCTCCAACTCTATTAATGACTCTATTGTTATTGTCATGAACCTGTGTTCCTCCTTCCCAGCAGGTGTTCCTACCATGTTCTTGTTCGCTCCTCTTTCCTGTCCTCTCAACATCCAACCAGTTCTGGTGGATGCTGGTCCTTCGTGAGTCTGGTTCTGTCAGAGGTTCCTTCCTGTTAAAGGGGACTTCTTATTTCCACAGTCGCCTGGTGCTTGTTCGGGATCGGGGTTGGATCTAAGTAATTATAATTATTAGGTAGTTATAATTCTTATTTTATTGGCTTTGTATTATTGGATGAATTTGGAACTAGTTGAAGTGCTTTGAAATGACATTTGTCATGATTTAGTGATATAAAACAGCAGAAACAAAACTGTATCTGTATCCCTCGTTAATCCATCCAGCTGTCCACCCCAACGGCGTAGCGGCTTGTATCCTTCTCAGGATGAAGGCTGCTGCAAGCTTTAAAAACACACACGATGTTCAGCGCCATACTGGACTGAATGATCCTCCTGAGTCACAGAACGAGCAGACGCCCACCGGGACGGTGATGGTCAGTAATGCATCAAACAGAGTAGAAGTACATCTTTGGTCATGTTCAGGTTTCAAATGCAGGATGGATGATTTGCTGCAGGTGTCATTTATTTACAGATTGCTCACTGAAATCTGCTGACATCTGAAACATAAACCACACATCATAATGACATCATCAGGTTCTGGTTCTGGATTCAGAAAAACTACACGTTTACTGACTGAACATTTGGGTTCAATTCAGTTTTATTTATACAGCGTCTATTACAACACAAGTTGTCTCCAGGATCTTTCCAACAGACCAGACCATGACCCCCGATCAATTATTACATAAACAACTGCACGTAAAAACTCACCTTTAAGAGGGAAGAAACCTGGATCAGGACCTAGATCATAAGAGCAGACCCTTATGATCCATATGAACCAGACTGTAAATATATTTATTTCTGCTGAAAAGTGGAAAAGTTTAATGTGGAGGTCAACGGATCCAGACCCTGGTGAGGTCTGGGTCCAGGTCCAGGCCCAAGTAGTCAGCAGAGGAAGTTTTCTTAACCGCCTGCCTGCACTAACCTAGATGTTGGAATGTTGGTGCTTGGTGTCTATGGGCCTGAGTGCATCAACACATTTTAGATAAAGGTCTTTACCCATGAGCCACTCGGCTGAAGCGTAGATCGTTCATGAACCAACACAATGACGTCAAATGGCACCACCTGAGGCAGAAGATCCTCCTTTTTGGAAATGTCTCACTTCTTAGCAACAGACATCCTGAGGAAGAATAGGAGTGGACATTAATTGTCATGCAGTACGAGTTTATGGACTGTGATCTGGAGGATGGAAGTGAAGACAGTATAAAGCTCTCAGCTGCAGGCCTTTTATCATCACGCTACACTGGTACCAACCTCAGACAGTTGGAAGCAGTGAGTCAGACGAGCAGGGAATCACATTTCTGCTCATACATCCTCCTCTACAGCAGTGTTCACCCCTGCCTTTACTGTTTTTTAAAGGAATGGATAAAAGAACATCCCACTGAGCTTTCTGTTCACTTCTCAATAAAATAAATATTACTGTGCTCTGACAGAGATAAACTGAACTTCTAAAGCCAGCAAACTTCAGTTTCATGACCTCAACTGACAAATATTCCAGCTAAGGTGAACTGCAGCAGCTTCTTCCTTCAGTGTTTCCAGATTTAGCGTGAAGTTGTGTTTTACACACAACACAAACGTTTGAAGTTTGGTTTTAAAGGTGGAGGTGGTGTCAGCCTCCTTCACCCAAACTGGAAGTTGGTTCCATAGTGATGGTTCCTGATAGCAGAAGACCCGTCCTCCAGATCTACATCTGGATCTTCTAGGAACTACGAGTAAACCTGCACTCTGAGAACGGAGAACTCTGTTAGGAACATGAGGAACCATCAGGACTTGGAGAAAACCAGGAGTTTGGAGTTTTAGGACTTTGTACGCAAGTAATAAAATAGTGTGTGCATTTTTTTTTGGTCTGTTTTTTCTTTTTCATGATCATTCTTGTCAGTGTGGACATCGTGCACACGCTGTATGTACGATAGACCGAATTTGGACCTCTGCTTTTAACCCATCAACTAGTTTCACTAGTGAGCAGTGGGGCTCCCAAGCCCACCGCTGTAACCACTAGGCCACCACTTCCTTTTTTTGTGCGTGCGTGCGTGCGTGCGTGCGTGCGTGCGTGCGTGCGTGCGTGCGTGCGTGCGTGCGTGCGTGCGTGCGTGCGTGCGTGCGTGCGTGCGTGTGTGTTTCTGCAGCACGTTTAAAACAACCTCAGCTGACCTTAGCACTTACATGTTAAAACAAACAATCGTAAGTCCCCACTTCAAACTGATAAAGCAATGTCTGTTTCTGTGTGGCAGCTCCAGAAGGATTACTGAGCCATCAAATTACAGATCCCAGGATTTAGTTTTGTGACTGCACACACACACCTGTGTGTCAATGCCTCCTCGTCTCATCTGATTGGACAACAGTCGGAGAGCTGGAGAGAAACAGCTGTGAATCTGAGGAGGGAGAGTTCATCATTTCACTTCTGTCACCATCAGAGCGGACAGGAAGTGAGGCATCGCGAGCGGTTGTCATGGGCAACAGTGTCCAGAGGGGACAGCAGCAGGGCTTCCAGAGACTCAAAAACTCCCACAGAGGTCAGTGAAACTGGGAATAATGGTCCTGGTGAAAGGAAAAACAGCTTATTATTTGTCATTGAACAAAAACACAGAGAGAGGCAGCAGTTTGGGGCACAAACTGAAAAACCGACCTCGTAGTTTTATTTGCTTCAAATGCAGGGATGTTTTTAGATTTTTGGGGGGAATAATATATATCACTCCTCATCTTGTAAAAGTCCAGGTGGGAGTTCGCAGCCCTTTTTGGGTGGTCTGTGATGATAAACAATATGTGGCACTTTCAACTAACACTAAAGAGTTTTTGTTGACATTAGAATATCGGTTTCAAGGAAAATTTTGATTGTTTTATGAAGAGTTGTCCAGCTGTTGCAGTCTTTTGTTCATGCTGTTTTCAAAATTCATCCAGAGTAACTTTGGACAGCGTTTTGTTGTGTCTCTTGACAACAGCATATTGCTCTACGCCACACATAAACAATCAGTGACCGCTGTGAGATGAACTAGGACTGACCTGCAGATGTCAAGACACTAGAGCAATAATGTCTGTGGACACCACAGGCTGAAGTCACCCCACCCCACAAGTCAGCCACTGATGACCAAAGCCACATCCAAACCAAGAGCTGCCAGAGCTTTCAGGTGCCTCCTACCTCCATAATGTCCTCAACCTGGAGTTTAGAATGTTGATCGTCTCTAAAGAAGTGCAACGAAGCAGCTATCAGTTTATCAGCGGTGGTGATGGTGGTGATCGGTTCATCAGTGGTGGTGATCGGTTCATCAGCGATAGTGATTGGTTCATCGGAGATGATGTTCGGTTCATCAGCAGTGCTGATCGGATCATCAGTGATGGTGATCGGTTCATCAGTGATGGTGATCGGTTCATCAGTGGTGGTGATCGGTTCATCAGCGATAGTGATTGGTTCATCTGAGATGATGTTCGGTTCATCAGCAGTGCTGATCGGTTCATCAGTGGTGGTGATCGGTTCATCAGCGGTGGTGATGGTGGTGATCAGTTCATCAGTGGTGGTGATCGGTTCATCAGTGATGGTGATCAGTTTATCAGTGGTGGTGATCGGTTAATCAGAGATGATGTTCGGTTCTTCAGCGGTGGTGATGGTGGTGATCGGTTTATCAGCAGTGGTTATTGGATCATCAGTGATGGTGATCGGTTCATCAGTGATGGTGATCGGTTCATCAGTGATGGTGATCGGTTCATCAGTGATGGTGATCAGTTTATCAGTGATGGTGATCGGTTCATCAGTAATGGTGATGATGGTAATCGGTTCATCAGTGGTGGTGATGATGGTGATTGGTTCATCAGAGATGATGTTCGGTTCATCAGTGATGGTGATCGGTTCATCAGTGATGGTGATCAGTTCATCAGTGATGGTGATCGGTTCATCAGTGATGGTGATCGGTTCATCAGTGGTGGTGATCGGTTCACCAGCGGTGGTGATGGTGGTGATCGGTTCATCAGAGATGATGTTCGGTTCATCAGTGGTGGTGATCAGTTCATCAGTGATGGTGATCGGTTCATCAGTGATGGTGATCGGTTCATCAGTGATGGTGATCAGTTCACCAGCGGTGGTGATGGTGGTGATCGGTTCATCAGGGATGGTGATCGGTTAATCAGTGGTGGTGATGATGGTGATCGGTTCATCAGAGATGATTTTCGGTTCATCAGTGATGGTGATCAGTTTATCAGTGGTGGTGATGATGGTGATCGGTTCATCAGAGATGATGTTCGGTTCATCAGTGGTGGTGATCAGTTCATCAGTGGTGGTGATGATGGTGATCGTTTTATCAGGGATGGTGATCGGTTAATCAGTGGTAGTGATCAGTTCATCAGTGGTGGTGATGATGGTGATTGGTTCATTAGAGATGATTTTTGGTTCATCAGTGATGGTGATCAGTTTATCAGTGGTGGTGATGATGGTGATCGGTTCATCAGAGATGATTTTTGGTTCATCAGTGATGGTGATCAGTTTATCAGTGGTGGTGATGATGGTGATCGGTTCATCAGAGATGATGTTCGGTTCATCAGTGGTGGTGATCAGTTCATCAGTGGTGGTGATGGTGGTGATCAGTTCATCAGAGATGATGTTCGGTTCATCAGTGGTGGTGATCAGTTCATCAGTGGTGGTGATGATGGTGATCGGTTCATCAGTGATGGTGATCAGTTCATCAGTGATGGTGATCAGTTCATCAGTGATGGTGATCAGTTCATCAGAGATGATGTTCGGTTCATCAGTGGTGGTGATCAGTTCATCAGTGGTGGTGATGATGGTGATCGGTTCATCAGTGATGGTGATCAGTTCATCAGTGATGGTGATCAGTTCATCAGTGATGGTGATCAGTTCATCAGTGATGGTGATCAGTTCATCAGTGGTGGTGATCAGTTCATCAGTGGTGGTGATGATGGTGATCGTTTTATCAGGGATGGTGATCGGTTAATCAGTGGTGGTGATCAGTTCATCAGTGGTGGTGATGATGGTGATCGGTTCATTAGAGATGATTTTTGGTTTATCAGTGATGGTGATCAGTTTATCAGTGGTGGTGATGATGGTGATCGGTTCATTAGAGATGATTTTTGGTTCATCAGTGATGGTGATCAGTTTATCAGTGCTGGTGATGATGGTGATCAGTTCATCAGTGGTGGTGATGATGGTGATCGTTTTATCAGGGATGGTGATCGGTTAATCAGTGGTGGTGATCAGTTCATCAGTGGTGGTGATGATGGTGATCGGTTCATTAGAGATGATTTTTGGTTTATCAGTGATGGTGATCAGTTTATCAGTGGTGGTGATGATGGTGATCGGTTCATCAGAGATGATGTTCGGTTCATCAGTGATGGTGATCAGTTTATCAGTGGTGGTGATGATGGTGATCGGTTCATCAGAGATGATGTTCGGTTCATCAGTGATGGTGATCGGTTCATCAGTGATGGTGATCAGTTCATCAGTGATGGTGATCGGTTCATCAGTGATGGTGATCGGTTCATCAGTGGTGGTGATCGGTTCACCAGCGGTGGTGATGGTGGTGATCGGTTCATCAGAGATGATGTTCGGTTCATCAGTGGTGGTGATCAGTTCATCAGTGATGGTGATCGGTTCATCAGTGATGGTGATCGGTTCATCAGTGATGGTGATCGGTTCATCAGTGATGGTGATCAGTTCACCAGCGGTGGTGATGGTGGTGATCGGTTCATCAGTGATGGTGATCAGTTTATCAGTGGTGGTGATGATGGTGATCGGTTCATCAGAGATGATGTTCGGTTCATCAGTGATGGTGATCAGTTCATCAGTGATGGTGATCAGTTCATCAGTGATGGTGATCAGTTCATCAGAGATGATGTTCGGTTCATCAGTGGTGGTGATCAGTTCATCAGTGGTGGTGATGATGGTGATCGGTTCATCAGTGATGGTGATCAGTTCATCAGTGATGGTGATCAGTTCATCAGTGATGGTGATCAGTTCATCAGTGATGGTGATCGGTTCATCAGAGATGATGTTCGGTTCATCAGTGGTGGTGATCAGTTCATCAGTGGTGGTGATGATGGTGATCGGTTCATCAGAGATGATTTTTGGTTCATCAGTGATGGTGATCAGTTCATCAGTGATGGTGATCAGTTCATCAGTGATGGTGATCAGTTCATCAGAGATGATGTTCGGTTCATCAGTGTTGGTAACAGAAGTAAAAGAAGTTCTGAGTGAGAACAGTCAGCATTTATCTGCTGATGAAGACTTTATAAACTCATTCTCACCTCACGTGGGTTTTGATCTCCTGATCTACAGCTTAGCATCACAGCGCAGCATTAGCAGCCGCTGTGACACCCACATTCTGTCCTTCTTTATCAGATGTCAGTGACGCCATCTGGTCTTCGTCCCGATCAGCCATCATCTCCCGCTGATAGCACCTTCTGGAAACCATTGCCATGTCAACTGTTCACTGGTTATGAGTGGTTGCCTAGGCAACCTGGATGGCTGTTTCATGCATTCACAGCGATTTTCCTGGTGCTCCGTTTTTAAAACGTCTTCCTGTGTTCTTCATCCCCTGCAGTCCACAGTTGGATATTCATCCGTGTCACTTCTCACATCAAATGTATCGATTCATTTTGATTAAAACAAGGCAAGTTTATTTGTAAATCACATTTCAGCAACAAGGCAATTCAAGGTCCTTTACATACTGAAAACAAGAAAAAGAAAAAAGATTATGAGTAACAGTGCAGTGGAAAATTAAAAGATGTTGTTCACTATGTGATTCTGGTAACTGTAATAAATGTAGTTTTGACAGAACAGTTTCTTTTTAAATACAGACCACTAGAAGGCACCAAAGCACAGACTTAACAGAAACAATTTGACACACCCCCACCTACAGGGCATGTTTCTTTGTTTTTTAGGTTGTTTTTTTTTTATCTTACTGTGAAGTGTCATGTTGGTAGCAGCTAAATGCCCTGAACCTGGTTAATCCCCCTACTGAGAACTTCATTCAGACCTGCTAATGACCATTAGGGTCATACTGTGAGAAAACTTGGAGTTATTTTGATCAGGATTTGTCATTTAATCAGCATTTTAATCAGGTTTGTAAAACTGTGTTTTTCCACCTCCGTAATATCACAAAGATCAGGAGCATCCTCTCCCAGAGTGACGCTGGAAAACTAATTCACACGTTCGTATCTTCTAGACTAGATTACTGTAACGTGTTGTTGGCTGGATGTCCAAGTAATTCTCTGAACAGCCTCCAGATGATCCAAAATGCAGCAGCAGGAATGCTGACAGGAACCAACAAGAGAGACCACGTCTCTCCTGTGTTCACTTCCCTCAATCGGCTCCCCAGAAAACTTAGAATCCAGTTCAACATTTAATTACTTGTGTATAAAGTCCTAAACGTTCTCGGTTCTCAGAGTGCAGGTTTACTCGTAGTTCCTAGAAGATCCAAATGTAGATATGGAGGACGGGTCTATATTTATATTTATATATATATTTATATATATATATATATATTTATATATATATATATATATATATATATATATACACGGCGGGACCAGGGGTCCGAGTGCCGCTGCACCAGTCCTGGTTTCAGCTCAGATCTGATTGACTGTAATGGCTCCGTTCTTCTTCCCATCGTTGCTTCAGTTCATTGAGGTTTTTGGACTTTCACTGAAGCAGGTTCAGGTCTGGACTTTGACCAGGTCATTCCAGAAGCGGCTGGAAGCCCCCCCCCCACACACACACACACACACCATAATGAGAGTCGTATCTACAACGACGGATCAGCTCCTGGCTACAAATACATGAAATAAGCACTAAATCCTTTGTGAAAACTGCCTTTGAACTTATAGATCCATGCAGTAAGATAATGTCAGCTGACATGAAGATTGGGTTCCCATTTAGCTCTGGTAGATGTCCGAGGTTTGATACAGAAAGAAGAATTGTAAAACAAATTACTTAAAAACGAACTTGCTATGACACAGTCACAAGTGAAAGACAGCTTTCACGCTGCTTCAGAACACGGTGATACAAGCAGCTGTGTTGTCAACAGTTGTCGGACCTTGGTGACCATCTAATCAAGAACATTTCTTAGAATCAGGTGTGCTGAAGCAGGGCAACTGCTACAACAGGGGTGGCCAATCCTGGTCCTCGAGAGCCTCAATCCAGCATGTTTTAGATGTTTCCCTGCTTCCACACACCTGATTCAAATGAATGCGCATCATCAGCTTGTCTTAAAGGTCTGCACAACTCTGTTGATGACACAGCCATTCGTGCCACGGTGTGCTGAAGCAGGGAAACATCTAAAACATGCTCTCGAGGACCAGGATTGGCCACCCCTGTGCTAGAATATGCAGGACATTAGGTCTGTATTCACAGCTCAGAAGTCGATACAATGCTAAGTAGCTAAATGATTACAGTCCATAAACCTATTTATGCATAAATGTGTTGCTTTAATTTACTATTGGATCCAGACCCTTGTGGTCAGTAGTGGGACTGCAATTTTTCCTGCTTTCTTGTTGGTCTCAACCCATATGTTAGAAGAAATGGTGCTTGTAAACCCCATAAAGTGTGTTCACAAACCACACACTTTACTGATTATAATTCTTCTGATTCTGAGCCGTAACACTGAAATGTAAGAGTTGTGCAGTAGCTCATCATCCCAGCTGTTACCCTGCAGCACAGACAGCAAATGTAGATGTGAAGAATGTTTTATTGGCCGTCACGGGGCGCCTCATTGCGTTGTGACACAGCTCGTTTAGACAGAGACATGAGCAACGGGCCGAGTCTCTGTCTCCGTTGTACATCATCACTTTTTCATTAGTGCAGGCTGATGGCAGATTTCATGATCATGATATCACAGTGAGGGCACTGCGAGGACACAGGTCCTGATGGTTGACAGAATAAGTTAAAATCGATTAAAACCAAAGATCAAGGTTGTTTTTCTGCACGGCCACTCCGACAGTCTTAAAGACCTGAAGGACCACAGTCTCTTTGAGCAAATAAAATCTGTCCTGTGATGCTGCAATTTAATAAAGAGACCAATATGCACAATAAAAGAAAAAATTAAAGAAAAAAAATAATCTTGATTACAGATTAAAATGCATATATATTATATATATATATATATATTATAATATATGATATATATATATATATATATGTATATATATGTATATGTATATATATGTATATATATATATATATATATATATATGTATAGTGATATATATATATATATATATATATATATATATATATATATATTATATATCTATATATATATATATATATAGATATATGTATATATATATATATATATAGATATATATATAGCTCTATATATATATATGCATATATGCATATATATATATATATGCATATATGCATGAGGCGGTTGGCGGGCCGTCCTGCAGCGAACCCGGTCAGCAGCCTTCAGGCTGGCAACGAGACGGCGCTCAGCTCAGCAGGGCGTATGTGCTCTGACCTGTACTTGCGTGCGTGCCTGCGTGCGTGCCTGCGTGCGTGTGCGTGCGTGTGCGTGCGTGTGCGTGCGTGTGCGTGCGTGCGTGCGTGCGTGCGTGCGTGTGCGTGCGTGTGCGTGCGTGTGCGTGCGTGCGTGTGCGTGCCTGCGTGCGTGCGTGTGCATGCGTGCCTGCGTGCGTGCGTGCGTGCGTGCCTGCGTGCGTGCGCGCGTGCACGTAAATGGTAAGTGAATCCCTTCCAATCGTATGTGAAGCAGTCATCCTCTGTCATCATAAAACCCACATGCACTGCTTTAAGATAATTTCATAAAGAGGGACGTCCCTGTTGATCTGCAGAGCTGCTGCACTGGCTGATGAGATAATGTGTGTGTTGTACTTAGGCCCACGTGATGAAGGGATTACATATTTAGTTGTCGTCCTGCCTGTGCCATCTGTCACCAGCAATCTGACCAAGACTCATTTACCACAGCTTAATGGGGGGGGGGGGCTTTTGTCTGTCTGAAGTGCGCTTATATAATGTGTGTGTATATAGATGGATGTACAGGTGGATGTATGTACATATCTGAGTACATGTATGTGTGTGTGGTGAGTTCACAGCAAAAGCTGGCCACTCCAAAATGGAAAATTAATTAACTTTAATTTAGATGTATGTTCAGGTCCCTTAGGTTTATTCATTTACTCTTCAGCCAAATATATATATATATTTAAGTTTGTTTTTTGTCAGAAGCAGCACTTGTCAGTTTTTAAAGGTCAACCTTCATATATGTGTATATATGTGTGTATGTTCCCTCCGTGATCCGCATTCATCCATTCACCCGCCCATCCATTCATAGTGGATGGGTTTGCTACCTCCCGTCCCCCTCACCCTCTTGTTCTGCTGGGATGTCTCTGCTACCTGGCAGGGGACTCCCTGTGCCCCCTGGGAGAGGTTGGGTGGGTGCCGGAAAGGAGGAAGGAAGGAACTGCAGGTCTAAATCCAAACTCTAGTGGTCAGTAAAGGAACTGCAGGTCTAAATTGAGACCCTAGTGGTCAGTAGAGGAACTGCAGGTCTAAATCCAAACTCTAGTGGTCAGTAGAGAAACTCCAGGTCTAAATCCAAACCCTAGTGGTCAGTAGAGGAACTGCAGGTCTAAATCCAAACCCTAGTGGTCAGTAGAGGAACTGCAGGTCTAAATCCAAACTCTAGTGGTCAGTAGGGGAACTGCAGTTCGGAATGCAGTTCCTAGTGGTCTGTAGAGAAACTGCAATCCAGATCCAGCTCTCAGTGGTGAGTAGAGAAACTGCAGTCTGGAGCCAGTTCTCAGTGGTCATTAGAGGAACTGCAGGTCTAAATCAAAACGCTAGTGGTCAGTAGAGGAACTGCAGGTCTAAAGCCAAACCCTAGTGGTCAGTAGGGGAACTGCAGTTCGGATCCAGTTCCCAATGGTGAGTAGAGAAACTGCAATCCGGATCCGGTTCCCAGTGGTGAGTAGAGAAACTGCAGTCTGGATCCAGTTCCCAATGGTCAGTAGAGGAAACCCTAGTGGTCAGTAGAGGAACTGCAGCCCAGATCCAGGTCCCAAAGGTCAGTAGAGGAGCTACAGCTCTAAATCCAAATCCTAGGGGTCAGTAGAGGAACTGCATCCCGGATCCAGGTCCCAATGATCAGTAGAGGAACTGCAGGTCTAAATCCAAACCCTAGTGGTCAGTAGAGGAACTGCATCCCGGATCCAGGTCCCAATGATCAGTAGAGGAACTGCAGGTCTAAATCCAAACCCTAGAGGTCAGTAAAGAATCTGCAGCCCGGATGCAGGTCCCAATGGCCAGTAGAGGAACTGCAGGTCTAAATCCAAACCCTAGTGGTCAGTAGAGGAACTGCATGTCTAAGTCCAAACCCTAGTGGTTAGGAGAGGAACTGCAGGTATAAATCCAAACTCTAGTGGTCAGTAGGGGAACTGCAGTTCGCAGGGGTCAGTGGAGGGGCTGTGATTTTATTCACTTCCTGGTTTGTGTCCAGGAAGGCCAATGTAGCTCTATGATTTCTCCTTGTGAGTCTTGGTCTTTGTTGTCTGATAGTCTTTTGGAGTTATGCTGTGTGTATAGTTTCTCCAGCCACGGATGATAATTAGATGACTAAAAACAATATACAAAAAAAAACATAGAAAAACATAGAGGCTATATTATACTACCAGTTTTATGAATAATTCCATTAGACCAACCTATCACTCCTCACCAGGAAATTGTGCGACATTATATGAGACTAAAGCAGGACTTTCAGACAATAAAGCATTTCTTTTAAGCAGTCCCCCAGCAGAGCCGAGGAGCTCTGCGAGATAATAAAGCAGAGCAAAGACAGATCTAATTATCAGCTCTCACTTTCTTCTGTTGAAAAGTTCCACATTACACCAGACGTCCTCAAACTAACGTCCACCTCTGCTAATAACTAACAGTGTTGGTATCTGGAAAGCTGCAGAGATCAAGAGTCACAAGAAGATTTGTAATAAGGCTGGCTTTATGAACAAAGATATCTGTAAAAAATCCCTCACCTTTACACATCTCTCTTGCAAAATGATCCAGTCACTTCATTGAAATTTAGAGGCCTCAAAATTTAATGTAGTTTCTCTGATTTCCAGCTCGGCAGTTTTAAACTGAGCGTGAGGCTTTCAAACGTATTATAATCGCATTTAGGTTTGGATTTTATTGTAAGACTGGAGTCGTAGATCGCCGCTACTCCTCCACCTCGACCTGTGATTCGAGGAATATGATCATTAAAGTAACCGGACGGCGTCGATTCATTTAAACTAACAAACTCTTCCTCTTGGAGCCACGTTTCTGTTAAGCAGAACATTTATTTAGGTACGTAGTGCTGTAGTAACTTCTGAGCTGTGAATGAAGCTCTAGCAGAGCATATTTATAGAGAAGATACTGATTAAACATGAATTTGTTGTAACATTTACTTAACACCCAGAACCTTTACATAACACCCAGAACCTTTACATAACACCCAGAACCTTTACATAACACCCAAAACCTTTACTTAACACCCAGAACATTTACTCAACACCCAGAACATTTACTTAACACCCAGAACATTTACATAACACCCAAAAGCTTTACTTAACATCCACAACCTTTGCTTAACACCCAGAACATTTACTTAACACCCAGAACCTTTACTTAACACCCAGAACATTTACTTAACACCCAGAACCTTTACTTAACACCCAGAACATTTACTTAACACCCAAAACATTTACTTAACACCCAAAACCTTTACATAACACCCAAAACCTTTACTTAACATCCACAACCTTTGCTTAACACCCAGAACATTTACTTAACACCCAGAACCTTTACTTAACACCCAGAACATTTACTTAACACCCAGAACCTTTACTTAACACCCAGAACATTTGCTTAACACCCAGAACATTTACTTAACACCCAGAACATTTACTTAACACCCAGAACCTTTACTTAACACCCAGAACATTTACTTAACACCCAGAACATTTACTTAACACCCAGAACCTTTACTCAGCTATCTAACAGCTCGTCATTGGCACCAATGAATAACATTTCAACATAAACCACCTTCACAACAATCTGACTCTCGTCTTTTTTTCTTATCTTCTTTTAAACTCCTCTTTTTTGCCGTGAAAAGCTTTGCATGAGGAAGGATTCCGCCTCGGCTGGATCAGTGAGTGATTTGACTCGTCCTTGGTGGTGGACCTGGAGTCTCGCCGGGAACCGCAGCGTGTGTCAAACATCTTTCTCCCTCAGCAGTTGCAGCACCTCACGGAAGCTCCATTACCTCCACGACGTAGTCGAGGAAAATTAAAATCCGGTGGTCTGCGAGGTCCATCTTGGTCTGTCTCCCCAGTCGCAGGATCTTTTCCTCGTCTTGGTAGAAATGTACCCGGGCGATTATAGTTTGCGGTCTGGCGCCGTCGGCGGGTCTGGGCTGGTGGCTGCGGTCGATAACAACCGGCTTCTTGAAGTTGTTGCCCCCCAGAAATTTAGGGATGAGGTTCGTAACAAACTCGGTAGGTCTCCCTTTCTCCTCACCTTCCGGAACACCAACAGTTTCTATTTTATTTCTTCTGGATCTTCCCTCAAGTTCTGACAACTTAGCACATAATTTTGCATTTTCATCCTGGAGGCCTGCTACCGAACCTTCCATGGCGGTAATGCGAACCTCGTGGTCCGTAGCTTGGCTCTCGGTGGCGGACAGCCATTCAGCCAGCACCTGCTGGGCATTCAGCAGGTTCTCGAAGTTCTGCACAAACTTGTCAAACCGCTCGTTGATGGACTGTAGACGTTTGCCCGACATTCTCTGCCAGATGAGTGGCAGTTGTCCTCATCCTCGACCTTCCTATCAGATACCGAAGCCGGATTCATCTTGCTGGGTTTTGAGCAGCTGGCCCTAGCCACTGCTGCTCCCTTGATGCTTTGAGGATTCTTGTTGGACATTTTTCGTCAAGTTGTTTGTTGAGGAAGGAAACAAGATTGTATGAAAAAGAGTCTAACAATATAGTAAAGCAGTTGGAAGTTTCATAGGTGGTAATATTATGAATATAAATGGCGTGCCATGAGGAACTCAGAAAACACGCCCTACTCCTTCTCCATCTCACTAGCGCCCCCGTAGTGAAGACTTTATGAGCTTCTTCAGCAAAAAAATCACCAGAATTAGAGAGAAATTCAACCAGGTCCATCCAGCAGTGGCTGTGGGCATTTCTTCGGCTTCGGAGCTCGAAGGCGAGTGCCTGGTGGCCGGGTCTTTGCCCATGGGACCCTGCCAGGCTCAGCCCGAAATGGCTCCGTGGGCTCACCTTCCAGTAGGCTCACCACCCGCAGGAAGAATCATGAGGGGTCGATGCAATGTGGTTTGGGCAGCGGTCGCGACGGAGTGCCTCGGCAGCCCAATCCCTGGACCAAAACCCTAGCAATGGGGACATGGAACGTCACCTCGCTGGGAGGGAAGGAGCCGGAGCTTGTGCGAGAGGTTGAGAGATGCCAGCTAGAGATAGTTGGGCTCACCTCTACGCACAGCTTGGGCTCTGGAACCCAGCTCCTTCAGAGGGGCTGGACGCTCCACTATTCTGGAGTTGCCCATGGTGAGTGGCATGGTAGGCCTGCTTATAGCCCCCCAGCTCAGCCACCATGTGTTGGAGTTTACCCCAGTGAACGAGAGGGTTGCTTCCTTGCGCCTTTGGGTTAGGGAAAGGTCACTTACTGTTGTTTGTGCCTACTGGCCGAACAGCAGTATAGAGTACCTGGCCTTCTTGGAGTCTGTGGAAGGGGTACTTGACAGTGCTCCAACTGGGGACTCCATTGTTCTACTGGGGTAGAACAATGGAGTAAAACTTGGAGGGGGGTGATTGGGAGGAACGGCCTCCCCGATCTGAACTCGAGTGGTTGTCAGGTTTAAACAACCTAACATTTATTAAACACACAATAAGGAAGAAAGACAAAGTCAGTAAGTTTTCATTCATCAGCACGGAGGACGGACAGAGAACTCAGCCACATCTCCGCTGCTCTCGTCTCTGTCCGCACCCCCCCTCTGATGGCCTCTTAAGGCTTTTATTGAAAATAAGGAGGTCACAGATGACATGTAGATAAGCAACAAGTACAAGATATATTCTGACGTGTACAATTATCTTATAAGACGAGCAGTGTACAGACCGTAAAATAACAATGAGATAAAACAAAGAGTGTGTTAAAGTTTAACCCTATCAAGGGTGTTCTGTTATTGGACTTCTGTGCTAGTCCCCTAGTTCCCTGCAGCTCTCAGTAGTGAAGACTTTATGAGCTTCTTTAGCAATAAAATTGTCAGAATTAGAGAGGAAATCAGCCAGGCCCTCCCGGCAGTGGCTGTGGGCATTTCTTCAACTTCGGCGACTCCCTTATGCTCTGACCTGACTCTAGACTGTTTGGTTCCTGTTGATCTCTCTGAGCTGACCCCAGTCGTCAATGGACCTAAATCATCCACATGTCTGTTAGACCCAATCCCAACTCGACTACTTAAAAATGTTTTCTCTCTTATTGGTGCGACAATACTGGACCAGATCAACTTGTCCCTAGTCTTAGGATATGTGCCACAGGCTTTTAAAGTTGCAGTAATGAAACCATTACTTAAAAAACCCTCTCTTGCCCCAGACATTTTAGCTAATTATAGACCGATTTCCAACCTTCCATTTATCTCTAAAATTCTGGAAAAGGTCGTTGCAGCAGCTGTGTGAGCATTTGTATAGAAATGATCTATTTGAAGTTCTTCAGTCAGGGTTCAGATGCATCATAGCACAGAAACAGCACTGGTTCCAGTCTCGAATGACCTTCTTATGGCCTCAGATAATGGGTTAGTGTCCATACTGGTTCTGCTGGACCTCAGATGATGGGTTAGTGTCCATTCTGGTTCTGCTGGACATCAGATAATGGGTTAGTGTCCATACTGGTTCTGCTGGACCTCAGATAATTGGTTAGTGTCCATACTGGTTCTGCTGGACCTCAGATGATGGGTTAGTGTCCATACTGGTTCTGCTGGACCTCAGATAATGGGATAGTGTCCATACTGGTTCTGCTGGACCTCCGCGCTGCTTTTGATACTATAGATCACAGCATTTTACTGCAGAGGCTAGAGTATGTTGTTGGGATTAAAGGGACAGCTCTAGATTGGTTTAAATCATATCTGTCTGATAGATTCCAGTTTGTTGATGTTCATGGGTTTGAAAATGAACAAACTGGAATCTATAGGACAGATATGATTTAAACCAATCTAGAGCCGTCCCTTTAATCCCAACAACATACTCTAGTCTCTGCAGTAAAATGCTGTGATCTATAGTATCAAAGTGCTGAACAGAAAACGTGGGTTATTTTTATTATCCTCTATTAACACTGAATAATAGGCTGTTCTAGCTTTGCGAAGCGCTTTTTTATACACTATTAGACTAGTCGCCCACCGTGTAAACCGGGGCCTCCGAACGATGGCGGTTAGCCGTCCGGGCATACCGTTGAGCTGTCCGCAGAAGCATGTACCGAGCCCGCCGCCACATCCGATGACAGCGCCGTGCTGACGCCCAAGCCGACGGAACTGCAGCAGCCCCTTCCTGAGGGGAAAACATCGGAGGCTGGTAACCATAAACAACTTGAAAAGGGGACAGACCAGTGGCAGAGGAAGGTAAGGAGTTGTGGGCATATTCGATCCAAGTCAGATGTCGAGCCCAGGAGGATGGGTTTCCAGAGCACAGGCAGCGCAGGCCCATCTCCAACACCTGGTTGAGCCGCTCAGTCTGACCATCCGACTGGGGATGAAACCCGGAGGATAGGCTGATCTGAATCCCCAGGAGCCTACAAAACTCAGACCAGCAGCGGGACGTGAATTGGGGTCCACGGTCTGAAACAATGTCCTGAGGCAATCCATGCAGTCGAAAAACATGTGTACTCACGAGATCTCCCATCCCCTTGGCCGTGGGCAGCTTGTTCAATGCCACGAAATGAGCCATCTTGGAAAACCTGTCCACGATAGTCAGCACCACCCTCTTTCCATCTGAGGGCGGAAGACCCGTAGCAAAATCCATAGAGACGTGGGACCAAGGACGACGGGGAATGGACAATAAGGTGAAGGAGACCAGCGGGGCGACGGCGGGAAGTCTTGGCACAGGAGCACAATGGGTACGCCGCAACAAACTGGCGGACGTCCTTCTGGAACAGGGGCCACCAAAAACGCTGAGCCACTAGATGGACAGTACGGGACACCCCTGGGTGACACGCCAACTTGGAGGAATGACACAGAACTAAAACTTTGGATCGCAGGCCTGGAGGAACGTAGAGTCTCCCTGCAGGACAATTGCTTGGCGCAGCAACTGGTTGAACACGCAACACCTCCTCCTCAACCTTGATGTTGGCAGCACACAACCTGACGGAAGGAGGTAGAATGTAGTCCCCTGACTCAGTCTCACATGGCACAGGAGAATCCCTTTGCCTGGACAGGGCATCCGGCTTGATGTTCTTGGTGCCTGGTCGATACGCCAAAGAGAAGTTAAAACGATTAAAAAACAGGGCCCACCTGGCTTGGCGAGGGTTGAGCCTCTTGGCAGACTTCAAATATTCCAGATTTCTGTGGTCAGTCCAAACAAGGAAAGGTTGGGACGCACCCTCCAGCCAGTGTCGCCACTCCTCTAAAGCTACTTTAACCGCCAGGAGCTCCCTGTCCCCTATGGTGTAGTTCCTCTCAGCCGGGGACAGTAGCCTAGAATAGAAGGCACAGGGGTGAACACGAGAATCATCAGAATACCGTTGTGACAGAATGGCCCCCACCCCCGATGCAGAGGCATCCACCTCCACAATGAACAGCAGCTGAGGGTCCGGCATGCGAAGAACAGGGGCAGAGACAAAACGCTGTTTGAGAGTAGAGAAAGCCTCCTCCGCTGCAGGGGTCCACTGAAAAAGAGACTTGACAGATGTCAAGGCATGGAGTGGTGCCGTGATGGTACTGTAACCGCCGATAAACCTGCGGTAAAAATTGGCAAAACCCAGGAAGCGTTGCAATTGTCTGCGGGTCTCCGGCCGTGGCCAGTCCTTGACTGCTGAGATCTTTGCCGGATCCATCTCATAACCACCTGATGTGATGATGTAACCCAGAAAAGAGACTTTGAAACTGTGGAACTCGCACTTCTCCGCCTTGACAAATAACTGGTGCTGCGACAACCGTCGGAGGACCGACCTGACATGAAACTCATGCTCTGCCAAAGTCCGAGAGAAAATAAGGATATCGTCCAGATAGACGCCCCAGCAGGTGAAGACGACGGACGAATAATTCCAGCAGCTAGAGAGGTCTTAATGTATGTGTCCATAGCCGCTCGTTCAGGTTCCGACAGGGAATACAACCGCCCCCGGGGTGGTGTGGTACCTGGGAGTAGGTCAATTGCACAGTCAAATGACCGATGAGGGGGAAGCGAACTGGCGCGATCCCGATTAAACACTTCCTTGAGGTCATGGTACTGAGGAGGGACTGCTGAGAGGTTGGGATAACTCTCAGCTGTGCCGGTGGGAGGAGAAGAGGAAGTTACATGAGGGGCCCGTAAACAGGTGGTCAGACAGTTGACGCTCCAGTCAAGTATCTTGCCCTCTCGCCAGCTGATATATGGGTCATGGGTCTGAAGCCAAGTGTGCCCTAGAATGAGCGGAAGTTGCAGTGAAGAGATAACATAAAACGGAATCTTTTCCTGGTGACCCCCCTCCATAGTCATTAGCACTGGTTCGGTTCTCCGTCTGACCTTATGTATTACACGATCATCGATAGCACGCACCAATACAGGATTGTCCAGAAGAAATAACCCCAGGCCCAATTGCTGGGCTAACTGCAAGTCTATAAACTCAGAATCTGCTCCAGAGTCAATAAACACTGGGACCCTATGGCCTGAGTTTCCTATAGACACATAAATGGTTGGTCGTGAAGGAGATGAATATATGAAGGATCGGCTCAGTAGTCTCCTTCCACACCCTACTTAGCCTGGCCTTTTACGGAAACAGGTGCGTACCATGTGACCTGTCTTACCACAGTAGAAGCAAAGGTGATTCCGCCTTCTCTCCTCACGCTCGCCTGGCGTGAGTCGGGACCTTCCAAGCTGCATGGGTTCGGGTGCCTCCAGAGGAACAGGGACCGCGCTGCAGATTGCGGTTCTGGGATGCCCCCAGTCGCCTCTCTCCTGTAGTCGCTCCCTGAAACGATAGTCAATGCGACTGGCGAGGTCTATGAGACCATTAAGGTCTCTTGGCGTCTCCCGTGCTGCTAGTTCATTCTTTATATGGTCGGACAGTCCCTGATAAAAAGCATCCCATAAAGCGGCAGCGTTCCATTGGCTATCTGCCGCCAGTGTGCGAAACTCGATAACATAGTCCGTGATCCTGCAATTTCTCTGTTTGAGGTGGAATAAGGTTCGGGCTGCCTCTCTCTCTGGCCGGGCCGGGTCGAAGACGCGACGCAACTCCTCCGAAAAGCCCTCAAAAGTCTGATAGACTGGGGAGGAACGTTCCCACTCAGCTGTCCCCCACAGTCTCGCTCTCCCCTTCAGAAGGGAGATGACATAAGCCACCTTAGCCTTCTCAGATGAGAAAGAAGACGGCTGTAACTCAAATAGCAAGGAGCATTGGACCAGAAAAGCCCTGCACTGACCGGGTTCGCCTCCATACCTCTCCGGGGCGTCGACCCGAGGCTCTCGAGCCGTCTGTGGATAGTTCTTGGTGGGTACAGGTGGCGGCTGCTGGACGGGTGGAGGAGGAGTTGGATCTGCAAACCTCTGCATAATCTGCTGCATTCCCTCGGCGAGGGTGGCCATCTGAGCTCTCTGCTGGGTAAGCGCCGACTCCACTCCAGTTCTCCACTCCTGATCCCTTGCGGGATCCATATGGCCAGATCGTTCTGTCACGGCCCACAGACGACCACAGAATCAAGACTGTCTTTAAGATATTTATTTCGAGATCAGTCCTCGGGGTAATCCCCGAGGGACCAGAGCAGCTGATGTGATCTGTGACACGTCCTGGATCCGAAACCCAAAGTCCTCCGTCAGGATCCAAGCAGACTATCCAATGAGGGCACAGGCAGAGTCGAGGTCGGGCAGAGCAGGATTCAAAAAACCAGGAACTAGACACAAGAGAACAAGGGCTGGAAACGAACAGTGTTGGCACAAAGACGATCTGGCAAAGGTGAGGTGAGTGTCAGCAGTATAAATGCAGGAGGAACCAGGTGCGGGTGATCGTGATCAGGTGGCTGGCGGCTGGGAGTTTGGAGCTCCGATCTGTGACATAAACAGCTTCGGTGTAGATATGCTGCTATAGGCCTATGCTGCAGGGGGGCACCAACATGATCCACTGAGTGGTGCCTTCACCTTCTCTGTTTCTCTTTGTCTTCTCTGTCTCTTCTTCACCTCAACCCTCATTTATTAACAATATCCCATAAACTTAATTGTGGTCCATTGTTCTTGTAGTTTGTTTTGCTTGTCTGGCCCTTCTTTTCCTCTTCTGTACATGTTCTGCAGACCAGAACCTCAGGAGCTGCTTGCTGACCTGCAGTTCCACCTCTGACCATCCCAGTGTCTGTCTTCACCTGTCTGTGTGGATGTCTGGTGGATACTTGCTGACATCCCGACCTGCAGTCCTCATCCCCTTGGATCACCGTCTATCCATATATCACCCATATACACAGAAGTCTAATTGGACTACTGATGATAGTTACTGTTGTATCCTGTCTTGTACCTTTGACGGTGTCTCTATGTCTCTATTCTTTCTTATTTCTTGCTCTACCCGGCTGGCCTTCGGCAGGAGGGTCCCCCCTCATGAGCCAGGTCCTGGTCCAGGTTTCTTCCCTCTTAAAGAGGGGTTTTTCCTGCCACTGTTTGGCTTAAGGTTTTTCTTCCACTAGGGAAGTTTTTACCTGCCGCTGTTAATGTAATAATTGCTCGGGGGTCATGTTCTGGGTCTTTGGAAAGCGCCTAGAGACAACTTGTGTTGTAATAGACGCTATATAAATAAAATTGAATTGAAATTGAATTGAGATGCCCAAGCCACCTCAGTTACTCCTTTCGATGTGAAGGAGTAGCGGCTCAATCTCGAGCTGGGGAGCACCATAGCAGAACCTTGTCTGTACTGAAGAAACCTCATGAAAATGAACAAACTGGAATCTATAGGACAGATATGATTTAAACCAATCTAGAGCCGTCCCTTTAATCCCAACAACAGACTCTAGTCTCTGCAGTAAAATGCTGTGATCTATAGTATCAAAGTGCTGAACAGAAAACGTGGGTTATTTTTATTATCCTCTATTAACACTGAATAATAGGCTGTTCTAGCTTTGCGAAGCGCTTTTTTATACACTATTAGACTAGCTTTCCATGCACAATAAATATCAACAGACCTACAAGAGAACCACTTTCTTTCCATTTTACACACTTTCTGTTTTAACATACGAACATGTGAGTTAAACCAGGGAGTTAAGCTCCTATGGTTAGAGACCCTCTTTCTCAAAGGAGCAACTACATCTAAAGCTGAGTGCAACACATCTGCAGTGCTACCAACAAGGAAATCAACGTCTGCAGAGGTAGAACCGAGGTCACAGCCCTCAACTGCTTCACTATGTTCCACTGTAAGAAGATGAAGAGCAATGGCCTCCCTAAATTTACTAACAGCTTTATCGGATAGACACCTGCTAAAGTAATTCCTCCTATTATGCGTAACGTTGACAATGTTGAATTCAAACATTATTAAATAGTGGTCGGATAGGAGGGAGTTTACATGTGACACTAACAGATTATCAAGTTCTACACCGTAGACGAGGACCAGATCAGGTTATACACCGTAGACGAGGACCAGATCAGGTTCTACACCGTAGACGAGGACCAGATCAAGAGTATGATTAAGACAATGCGTCGGTTCATTAACTTTTTGTAAAATCCCCATCGATTCTAGAAGAGAATCAAAAGCCAACTTAAGACTGTCGTTGTCAACATCCATATGAATGTTAAAGTCGCCACTATGATGACTTTATCTGTACTGATCAATAAACTAGATAAGAAATCTGAGAACTCAGAAACTCCAGATAAGCTCCAGCAGGAGGCCGGTAAACTACCACCAACAAGACTGGCTTCTCTGATTTCCAGCTCAGCAGTTTTAAACTGAGCGTGAGGCTTTCAAACGTATTATAATCGCATTTAGGTTTGGATTTTATTGTAAGACTGGAGTCGTAGATCGCCGCTACTCCTCCACCTCGACCTGTGATTCGAGGAATATGATAATTAAAGTAACCGGACGGCATCGATTCATTTAAACTAACAAACTCTTCCTTTTGGAGCCACGTTTCTGTTAGGCAGAAAATGTCACTCCGGGTCTCAGTAATTAGATCGTTTACTAATAGAGACTTGGAGCTTAAAGATCGTATATTTAGTAATCCCCATCTAATTGTTTGGTCTTTAGTTCGCACTAAATGCGTATTTGTTTTTATTTTGACAAGGTTATTTTGATTAATGCCTCCATCACGTCAATTCAATTCAATTCAATTTTATTTATATAGCGTCTATTACAACACAAGTTGTCTCTAGGCGCTTTCCAGAGACCCGGAACATGACGTCGCGCTTGGTGAACATTTGGAGGACGGGGAATCGATACTAAATCTATTTTACTTGGCACCTCGTTAGAATCTCCAATTACATCATTTACTTCTACCTTTTTATTGGCAGGCATACTTGTGTATAAAGTCCTAAACATCCAAACTCCTGATATTCTCCAAGACTTGACGGTTCCTCATGTTCCTAACAGAGTTCTCCGTTCTCAGAGTGCAGGTTCCTCGTAGTTCCTAGAAGATCCAGATGTAGATCTGGAGGACGGGTCTTCTGCTCTCAGGAACCATCACTCTGGAACCAACTTCCAGTTTGGGTGAAGGAGGCTGACACCACCTCCACCTTTAAAACCAAACTTCAAACGTTTGTGTTCAGTAAAACATCTAGTTGGTGTAAACTTTAGTGTGTCAGGACCAGTAGTCACAGCTGCAGCTGCAGGACCAGACTAGAGCAGCTGGTCTTCAACACAGCTTCATCTGGATCTGCTGCTGTAGACCTGCTGCAGGGGGACACCAACATGATCCACTGACCTGCAGTCCCACCTCTGACCACCTCAGTGTCTGCTGTCTACACCTGTTTAGATAGTGGTCTCTGTAGTCCACCAACTAACCAGGTTCCAGTCTGATGGACAGAAAACTCTCAGTTCTCCAGGTAACAGATGATTATACTGATGGATCTGGTCTTTGGTACCTTTGACGGTGTGTCTGTGTCTCTTCTCTTTACTTCCTGTTCTACCAGCTGGTCTTCAGCAGGAGGGTCCCCCCTTATGATCCAGGTCCTGGTCCAGGTTTCTTCCCCCTTATGATCCAGGTCCTGATCCAGGTTTCTTCCCTCTTAAAGGGGAGTTTTTACCTGCTGTTGTTTATGTAATAATTGCTCGGGGGTCACGTTCTGGTCTCTGGAAAGTTCCTGGAGACAACTTGTGTTGTAATAGATGCTATATAAATAAAATTGAATTGAAAAACTTAACTGAATTTTGTCGGTGCTTTTCTGTTTGTAAATACTTGGTTGTCCTAAGTCCACCTTTATTCTAAAACAACATGCTAAACACTCATTTACATCACACAGACACCAACCTTCATAACTTTATAAACTTCATGAAGATCAGTTCATTAAGAGCTGATGATTACTGATAGAGTTTAACTTTAACACACTCTTTGTTTATCTCATTGTTATTTTACGGTCTGTATACTGCTCGTCTTCTAAGATAGTTGTACACGTCAGAATATATCTTGTACTTGTTGCTTATCTACATGTCATCTGTGACCTCCTTATTTTCAATAAAAGCCTCAAGAGGCCACCAGAGGGACGAGAGGGACGAGAGCAGTGGAGATGTGGCTGTTTCTCTGTCCGTCCTCCGTGCTGATGAATGAAAACTTACTGACTTGTCTTTCTTCCTTATTGTGTGTTTAATAAATGTTAGGTTGTTTAAACCTGACAATTACTGGCACCTAGCTTCTGTTTACTCTCTTAAATCCTATGGAACCAGTGAGCAGGTACTTAGGATTGCCCATATGATTGACTCAGTACTAAAACCAAGTATGATCCGATGGTTCTGTATTATGTTTTGACTTTAAAAAACCCAGGATCAAGGGGGTGTACTAACTTTTACACATGACCGTATATTTCATTGGTCCCTGTCAGTCTCCACCTCTCCGGGTGGGGCTCCACCTTCTATGTAAATGCAGCTCTGATGGAAGCTCGAGGCGGAGGACGCGCTCAGTGAGGGAAGAGACGGACGTGGGTCCGGGAGGGGGGTGGGCTGTCTTCACGGATGTGCGCTCACGCTGTCAGTACCGGAGGTAGGGGTCTCTGCGAGACTCCCACGTTTGGATCTCGTATTCTGGATGCTATCATGCCGCGAGCCGCAAGAGCAGCATAATAATCCACGGAGGGACCAGGAGACACCTCAGGGATACGGCCATGGGGGGGGCACATGACGAGGAATGCCTTATGCGGTAGGAAACCTTCCCGATTGTGTCTGTTTGCATTAGTCTGTCCAGGTTTGGTTCCGGTTCAGTTTCACGGTCCAGGTTCGGCCACTTTGATCCTCTGCAGCCTTTATCCCCAGACAGTGACGTCACTCCGGTAATTAGAATTAGAGGTCTGGAGATGTCTTTATTATCCACGCCAACGGACAAACAGGACGTCACCACGTCCTCGCGCTGCCACAGGCCCACATCTGTGATGATGTTATTGTGAGGTGTACACGTGGTGCACGCGCAGGAGCGTCGTTGGGGAGGGTGGACAGCATTCGGGTTTCCTTCTGCCGTTCCAGCAGATCCAGGATCTACCTGAACCTGGAACCGCTGTAAAGGTGTTTACACCTGCCGGTGGACCGGCAGATCCAGGATCTACCTGAACCTGGAACCGTTCTAACAGGGTTTACGCCAGGTAGATCCGTGGGCGGGGCCATATCTGGCCTTTTTGAAGGTAAGATTCTGTTTGGTGCCATTTTTCTCTAAAACTCCTGGTTAATGAGGAGTTTAAAGCTTTTAATACTTCTGCGAGGATGTGTTAAAGAAATCAGATCAGATTTGCAAATTTAGAACTCAAGTTGAGCTAGAAAATAAATTGAGCAGCGTTTATGGAAATAAAAGATTGTGCAGTAGAGCGGGAGGTATGATCTGAGAGGAAAAACTAATATTGTTAGATTCTATTTGTATAGTGCTTTTCAAAAAAACTCAAAGACACTTTACAGGAATCAAACAAAAATTATAAAATGAGAAGATTGATGTGCATAGACAGAACATAACACAGGACAAGATTAACATGGAAAGCAGATCTGAACAGGTGTGATTTTAATGTGGGACGGTCTGTCCAGTCACAGGTGCGTTTGGGGGGAGTTCCAGCACGTAGGAGAAGGCTCCCAGGTCCGGTGCTGGGTTCTGAGAGCTGGAGACAGGAGGTTGGCGTCGAGGAGCGGAGGCTGCAGGAAAGGGTGTGGTGACGGAGCAGGTTGGTGAGGTAGTGGAGGGTTGTGGAGGGCTTTGTGGGTAAGGAGGAGGACGGACATGTAGCCAGTGGAGGGTCCCGGTAGGTCCCGGGAGGACTGAGGTGATGTGGTCATTGGAGCAGGTGAGCAGCAGAGTTTGGGATGTGCTGCAGTTTATTGAGGACCTTGGAAGATGAGCCATGTAGGATGCTGTTGCAGTAGTCGAGCCTGGATGTGATGACGGGGGGTGCAGAGGGCTGCAGAGAAGGGGACTGATGGGCGGAAGCGGCCAATGTTGTTCAGTTCTTGTCACTTTAGAAAAACTGTGACTCTATAACCTTGCAAATTTGCAAGAAAAACAGCTCCAATGTTTTTACACACAAAGGTAGATTTGCTGATTTAGAAATTAAAAAATGCTCAAAACTCATTCACATTTAGGAGCAAATACTCTAAAAGTCTGATTTTGTAAACTTGTAAACAAGCCCCAGCTGTCACTCAGCTGTCACTCAGCTGTCACTCTGCTGTCGTCAGCTTGTGTCACTAGACTGTCAACCAGCGTGGTTACGTCCATGTTGATGGATCCAGATGTGGATGTTGGCCGGCTGCCGGCGTACATGTCTAGCTGTGTTCCTCGCTCTTTCCTGGGTGTTAAAGCTGGTTCCATCATCTGACAGGATTGAGCTGTTTTGTGGGATTTTACAGTGTTATTCCTCTGAAACGGGTCAGCGCTGATGTCACTGCGCTCATCTCCAGTCTTCGCTGAGTTTGGAGCTGGAGTTCGGTCTGCAGAGCACTCATGAATAGACAGGGTCAGCTGGGCTTCAGGGAGTCAGTGAATTCATTTTTCCAGTTTCTTTCCTGTGCTGCTCCGACAGGGACGCGTGCATCGGACATCTGAAGTGAATCAGGATTCGACCCAGCAGCTGGTTGTTGCTCAACAGTTGATCTTCAAACCAAGTTGGAGGTTTTCCACTTGATGAAGAGAGGAAGTCTGGGTTCTGGGTTCTGAGACCCGGATCCGGCGTCCCCGTTTAGCTGAGACCCAGACCCGGCGTCCCGTTTAGCTGAGACCCGGACCAAGCGCCCCCGTTTAGCTGAGACCCAGACCCAGGGCCACGTTTAGCTGAGACCCGGACCCGGCGTCCCGTTTAGCTGAGACCCGGACCCAGGGCCACGTTTAGCTGAGACCCGGACCCGGCGTCCCGTTTAGCTGAGACCCAGACCCAGGGCCACGTTTAGCTGAGACCCGGACCCGGCGTCCCGTTTAGCTGAGACCCGGACCCGGCGTCCCGTTTAGCTGAGACCCGGACCCGGCATCCCGTTTAGCTGAGACCCGGACCCGGCGTCCCGTTTAGCTGAGACCCGGACCAGGCGTCCCTGTTTTGCTGAGACCCGGACCCAGCGCCCCCGTGTAGCTGAGACCCGGACCAGGCGTCCCCGTTTAGCTGAGACCCAGACCCAGGGCCACGTTTAGCTGAAACCCGGACCCGTCGTCCCGTTTAGCTGAGACCCGGACCAGGCGTCCCCGTGTATCTGAGACTCAGACCCGGCGTCCCCGTTTAGCTGAGACCCAGACCCAGGGCCACGTTTAGCTGAGACCCGGACCCGGCGTCCCGTTTAGCTGAGACCCGGACCCGGCATCCCGTTTAGCTGAGACCCGGACCCGGCGTCCCGTTTAGCTGAGACCCGGACCAGGCATCCCTGTTTAGCTGAGACCCGGACCCGGCGTCCCCATTTAGCTGAGACCCGGACCAGGCGTCCCCGTTAAGCTGAGACCCGGACCAAGCGCCCCCGTTTAGCTGAGACTCAGACCCGGCGTCCCCGTGTATCTGAGACTCAGACCCGGCGTCCCCGTTTAGCTGAGACCCAGACCCAGGGCCACGTTTAGCTGAGACCCGGACCCGGCGTCCCGTTTAGCTGAGACCCGGACCCGGCATCCCTGTTTAGCTGAGACCTGGACCCGGCGTCCCGTTTAGCTGAGACCCGGACCCGGCGTCCCGTTTAGCTGAGACCCGGACCAAGCGCCCCCGTTTAGCTGAGACCCGGACCAGGCGTCCCTGTTTAGCTGAGACCCGGACCCAGCGCCCCCGTTTAGCTGAGACCCAGACCCGGCGTCCCCGTTTAGCTGAGACCCAGACCCAGGGCCACGTTTAGCTGAGACCCGGACCCGGCATCCCTGTTTAGCTGAGACTTGGATCCAGGGCCAGATTTAGCTGAGACCCAGACCCAGGGCCACGTTTAGCTGAGACCCGGACCCGGCATCCCTGTTTAGCTGAGACCCGGACCCGGCGTTCCCGTTTAGCTGAGACTCGGATCCAGGGCCAGATTTAGCTGAGACCCAGACCCAGGGCCACGTTTAGCTGAGACCTGGATCCAGGGCCGCATTTAGCTGAGACCCGGACCCGGTATCCCTGTTTAGCTGAGACCTGGATCCAGGGCCGCATTTAGCTGAGACACACCTGATTCTAATCAGTGACGGTCATCAGCTGGTGGTCCAGGTCTGCACCTGGTCCTGTCAGGACACAGTCACTAGGATCAGGGTGTGTGGAAGCAGGGAACACCTAAAACAGCCCCACACCCCTCCTGGAAGCTAAACTACTTCTCAGCATTTCCAGCTTCTTGTGCAAAAAAATAAATTTGATTCATAAAAAAAAAAACAAATATGTAAGGAAGAACATTATAACTTTGTAGGAACGGAGAAAAGAAAATTGGAAATTGAGGTGTCTTAAATCACAACGCAGACGTGTCTGGACACACCTTAGTCTTAATTTTGTCTCTTTTCAGTGACCTTTTCATGTTCTTATTTAGACAGTTAAATGAAGACAGCTGGTTTCATTTCTCCCTGAATCCTGGAGGCTGATTTGGTAGCTGGGAGGGCATCAGCATGGTCCACATGTCTCCAGAAAGACCTTTGTGTTTTGGTGGTGAACATGGGTGAAGCTGTGGGACGTTAAGAAGTGTCCCTGCAGCCTCCTGCGTTCTAATTAAAGCCTCCAGATTAGTCCAATTACTGTAAGCAGGACAGATGACGACGGAGGAGCTTTATCTGCAGGATCGAGGTCAAACACCTCCTGCACTTCCTGTTGTCTGTCTGTAAAAGCATCAACAGTCTGTCAAACTAAGAACCTGATCAAAGGTTCAATAATCCATAGTCAATAGTTCTTTGGTACCAAGAAGTCAAAACCGCTCTCCTGACAGAGCTCCGTTTGTGTACGCTTGTGCGTTTGTCCGTCCCACACGTTCGTGCCACTACCCCACTTACCGCTGGCCATCAGTCGTGTTGTGTGGTTGCTAAGCAACACATCCAACCGGGGGCCTGACGACTGTCATGGTCATCGTTTTATTCACGTTGATTCTGAGTCGTAGGAAACAAAAACAGCAGTATGAACTTCGCCTGAGTCGGGTCGGAGGGTGCGGGGGCGCCGCTGCTACGTGAGATAGCGGCTAACGAGCCAGAGGCAGTTAGCCCGGCTAGCGGCCCGCTGCTTTGCTGGGCTCCGCCCTCAGACCCTCAGGGCCAACCAGAACCAGTCACGGCGGTCTGTTCATCCAACAACGTATGATGTTTTTTTTTGACTCAGCCCCCTGACGCTAGAGGTCAGTCAAGGCACTGCAGGTCAGCGGATGTAGCCTACAAACGCCGTCCGACATTCGCTAGACACACAAGAAAAACATCACTAGGATCTTTTTTTAAGCAAAGATTTTAGAATAAATAGCAGCACCAGAGCATTGTGGGTGACTGGTGGTGTCAAATGTCTTCCTGCAGACCGGCGAGGTTTGGGTCTGGGTCATGGTCAACCTTCATGACAAGTGTTAGTCTGGAGGAAAAGCAACCCAAACTGTTGCTGGTCTCAGGTTCTGGTGATTTACATGTTGGCATGAAGCCTCAAAGAGTCCAAGCAGCTGTTTTCTCAGGTCTGAAGTACCGTGCGTATTAGCTAGAGCTCCACATCTGAGCTCCTGTTGCTCTGAAAGTGGATTAGATCTGGATCTGCATCTGGGTCTGGGTCTGAGCCTGGGTCTGGATCTGAGTCCAGCCATGGTCTGGATCTGGGTCTGGATCTAGATCTGCACCCGGGTCTGGGTACGGATCTGGGTCCGAGCCTGGGTCTGGGTCTGTCCAGATTTAGGGTATGGATCTGGGTCCAGGCCATGGTCTGGATATAGGTCCGGTCCGGGCCAGGAACTGGGTATGGATCCGGGTCCAGGCCAGGGTCTGGATGCTCCGAGTTGTTTAGTGTAAATACAGATTTCGGTGCTCCTGGGGATTCAAAGTGGTCTGTTACGTCACAGGAAGCTCCGCCTCTTACAAACAGGGCGTAGCGTTCAGTCACGTGACCCGCTGGTTTCTGAAGACCGGCTTTGAAGTCCGTTTTCCTTCGTGCGGGACACAACCATGTTGATGAGATATATATATATATATATATATATATATATATATATATATATAAAATAAAAGAAATAGTTTTGGTTTAATTGTATGAGGATTCAGGATGTTCTAGCGCCCCCATGTGGAGCAGCTGATGAGCTGAAAGTCTTTAAGGAGTATCTCAGGAGTGATGATGGATCTGGATGATTGACGCCTCTGTGGAATCTTCTCAGCCAATAGAATCAGTGACGATAAATAAATTCCCAGGAATTATGCAATCAGAACTAAGAATAGGTTGGATGTTCCTTCAAACTACTTTTCTGTGGATCAGCTTTAGTGCACTTCTACCGCAAACGGAAATGATTCAAGAAATAAAAAATGCAGGTTGTGGCAGCTGGTCGGTTTCAGTGGCCGGTCTCACTCTGGTTCTTCTGGTTCTTTACCAAGTGTTCATTTATCTGCTGGTTGTTGGAACTGTTGCAGCTGAAGCGGAGCAGATGTTTCGGATGTTCGGAACTCCAGCGTTCGTTTTCCACATGAATCCAGAAAGAGAACCCTGATGTTTGCTGCAGATCCCTTCTTCCTAAGCAGCTTAAAGACTTATAATGTGTGTGAGTTTTGGCTAAGTCTACGAGGATGAGTGTTAATCTGGTCTCTATGCAGCGACAGCTGAAGGACTGGGTTGCCAGAACCTGAACCAGATCCAGATCCAGACCCAGACCCAGAAGTGCAGAATGCTCGCGGAGTTCCTGTGGAGCTGAAACGAGGCGTAACGATGGAGATCAGGCACCTTGTGTTTAAAAGTTGTGAGATTTCATCTTTACTCCTTGAACAGAAATCTTGCCAACCCAAAAAAAACATTCAGACGTTCAAACCTGTGTGCACGCCTGAATCCACGCGTGTTTTCTCTAAACACAATCAAGGTGAAATTGAACGTGGGTGCGAGAACGCGATGCTCCTCCCTCAATTAGATCACGTTGAATGTGATAACGACGATAAATGTCTATGAAAACCGCTCAGGAAACAAAAGCAAATGAAAAGCAGAATGACCAGACTGAGCTGGAGGCTCGTGGCCTTACTGTGTTTGTACGGGTTCATGTGACTGTGCACGTGCAGCTGCAGTGCAGCGCCAGTGGGCGGAGCACCACGTTGAAGCTGTCGCGCAGTGACGGAGCGTTTCACCGCCGCTGAAACCAAGACTGGGTCATGTAACAGGAAATGATCCCAAACACAGCAGCAAATCCATGGAAGTCAACATTTCATCCAGAAATGTTTGGATCCGGTGGGTGGCTGAGGGTTTGTCTGACAGGATTATTGGATGGGAGTTGGGTCCCAAACCATGAGTGATGCTGGAGACCTGGAGACCACGAGCAGCCAACTGACCTTCAGCCACGTTCCACGTGCACAGAGGCTTCTTCATATTCTCTGGAGTTCTACTTCTGAGCCTCCCTAAAATGCTCTTTTAATCCCAAACTCTTCACCCACCTGTTGATAACTTATCCACGTAGTTTCAGATGTTCTGAGGTTCTTTTCAGTACCACTTGAATTTTCTAGACTTTTGTTGTCCATCTCACAACTTTTTTACAGACCATTTGCTGTCATCAAATTCAACATGGGTTCTGTTGAATAAAATCTGGGTTTGTGTAAATCAGCGTGTTGAGTTTTATTCTACATCTACCCGCAGCCTCCAGGTTCTTCCTCGACTGCGGTTTAAAGATGAGTTTGTCCGTCTGTTACAGCTTTGCTTTTGTTGCTCCTCTGTAAATGTCAAACTGAAATGGTGTTAAGTCTGTGCTTCTCTGGACCGGGTCTGTTCCTGGAGCTGTAACCTGAGAGGTCTGCTTGATCCGACCCTGAACAGGTGACGGCGATGGCAGCAGACGATAACGTCCAGGAACACAGCTCTCTGTGTTTATCCAGCGCTGACCCTCCACTCCTTCATCCTGTAAGCGTGTCCACAGTTCAGCTCCAACCAAACAGCGCCGTTGGAGCCTTTTGTTTCAGGCAGCGCCTCCGAGACCTGAATGTGGTCCCCGGCAGATCGAGTTGAATGCTTTAGTGGGCTCTGAAGAGACGCAGCTGCTGTGGAGGGAAACAGGCCATGATGAATTCACGTTCCTTAGCAACCCCTCACATCTAAAGGTTCTAATCGGCTCGGTCTGCAGCCATCAGCGACAAAACGACAGATGTCTTTTGTTTACTACTGAACTAAATTTATAGACCCAGAATCCAGCTGCTCTTTCCCCTGGACTCTGAGGACGGTATTAGTCCTATTTTAGTCATCGTTTCCAAGGAAAAAACATCTACAACCTTCAGCAGATACTTATTGATACGCCAACAAACAAAATCACACAAGTCTGAAATAAACAAGGTTCACCTGGATCGTAGTTTTTCTACTGACCTGTAGGTTCCGAATCCAGAGCCGCCGGTCCTCTACTGACCACTAGGGTCCAGATCAAGACATGGCGGTCTTTAACTGACCATTAGGGTCCGGATCCAGACCTATAGGTTTTCGACTGACCTCTAGGTTCCGGATCCAGACGGTAGCTCCTCTACTGACCTCTGTGGTCCAGATCCACACTCACTGACTCTAGACTGTTTGGTTCCTGTAGATCTCCCTGACCTGACTCTAGACTGTTTGGTTCCTGTAGACCTCCTTGACCTGACTCTAGACTGTTTGGTTCCTGTAGACCTCCCTGACCTGACTCTAGACTGTTTGGTTCCTGTAGACCTCCCTGACCTGAGTCTAGACTGTTTGGTTCCTGTAGACCTTCCTGGCCTGACTCTAGACTGCTTGGTTCCTGTAGACCTCCCTGGCCTGACTCTAGACTGCTTGGTTCCTGTAGACCTCCCTGACCTGACTCTAGACTGTTTGGTTCCTGTAGACCTCCCTGACCTGACTCTAGACTGTTTAGTTCCTGTAGACCTTCCTGACCTGACTCTAGACTGTTTGGTTCCTGTAGACCTCCTTGACCTGACTCTAGACTGTTTGGTTCCTGTAGACCTCCCTGACCTGACTCTAGACTGTTTGGTTCCTGTAGAGCACCCTGACCTGACTCTAGACTGTTTGGTTCCTGTAGAGCACCCTGACCTGACTCTAGACTGTTTGGTTCCTGTAGACCACCCTGACCTGACTCTAGACTGTTTGGTTCCTGTAGACCTCCTTGACCTGACTCTAGACTGTTTGGTTCCTGTAGACCTCCCTGACCTGACCCTAGACTGTTTGGTTCCTGTAGACCTCCTTGACCTGAATGTAGACTGTTTGGTTCCTGTAGACCTCCCTGACCTGACTCTAGACTGTTTGGTTCCTGTAGACCTCCTTGACCTGAATGTAGACTGTTTGGTTCCTGTAGACCTCCTTGACCTGAATGTAGACTGTTTGGTTCCTGTAGACCTCCCTGACCTGACTCTAGACTGTTTGGTTCCTGTAGACCTTCCTGACCTGACTCTAGACTGTTTGGTCCCTGTATACCTCCCTGACCTGACTCTAGACTGTTTGGTCCCTGTAGACCTCCCTGAGCTGACTCTAGACTGTTGGTCCCTGTAGACCTCCCTGACCTGACTCTAGACTGTTTGATCCCTGTAGACCTCCCTGAGCTGACTCTAGACTGTTTGGTCCCTGTAGACCTCCCTGACCTGACTCTAGACTGTTTGGTCCCTGTAGACCTCCCTGACCTGACTCTAGACTGTTTGGTTCCTGTCGACCTCCCTGACTTGACTCTAGACTGTTTGGTTCCTGTAGACCTCCCTGGGGCTGGCCAGACTGGTAATGGTGGTCTGCTATGGTGTCCTGCTAGTTCTAGGACCAATCCTGTTCAGTTTATACATGCAGCCCTTAGGAAGTATTATCCAGAACCACGGCATTAATGTTCGTTGTTATGCTGATGATACGCAGCTGTATCTGTCTATGAAGATGAAACGGAACCATCAGACAAACTTCAGGTGTGTCTTCAGGACATCAAGGACTGGATGTCCACTAATGTTTTTCTCCTAAATTAAATTTCTCCTATTAATAAAGTTTGTTGTCCCAAACAGCTTAAGAAGGGATTAGATGGTCTTGCGATGGCCTCCAGTAAAACTGTGAGAAAACTTGGAGTTATTTTGATCAGGATTTGTCATTTAAACAGCATATTAATCAGGTTTGTAAAACTGCGTTTTTCCACCTCCGTAATATCACAAAGATTAGGAGCATCCTCTCCCAGAGTGATGCTGGAAAACTAATTCACACGTTCGTATCTTCTAGACTAGATTACTGTAACGTGTTGTTGGCTGGATGTCCAAGTAATTCTCTGAAGATCCTCCAGCTGATCCAAAATGCAGCAGCGCGAATGCTGACGGGAATCAACAAGATGCAAAAAGAAAATTGGCAGTTATCCTAAGATTCTGAGTCCATCTTCAGTCCAGAGAAGACAGCTGTGTTTCTGGGTGACAGAGTTTTAGATGAATATCTCTGAAACTGTCCTATATTCTGCTTTTTCTGACTCTCAAAGGTGCAGAATAGACTCAAACTCTAATAAATCCAGTTTTCAAAAATATAAAAGTTTTAAACCACAGTCATACAAAGGGAGACTTTTTGCTTGAGCAAACATTAATTGTCCAGTGAAGATTAGTCTTCACAGATCGAAACATGTGAATAGACAGAACCAACAACAGCAGAGTGAGCGGGCAGCAGTGGAGTTCTCAGTGGAGCACACCAGGAACTCATCAGTATCAATCAGTCTATAAATACTAATGTTCCACTTCTTTGTTATAAATTATGTGTATAGCTTTTTGTATTGTATTCTGTTTTTAATGTTTAATAACACTGTCTGGTGATCCATGTCAAGCTGCTACAAAATGCCTTTAAATTGCTGCCTAAGGACTAGTGAGGTTTCTTTTGTTTTTTGGTTTTTTTTAGTAACTGAATTGAAGTGAATTCATTAAATATGGACTAATATTGAAGAATATGGACCTTTTTTGGTGCTGCCTGAGAGCCTGTTGATTATTAGCATATAAAGTTCCAGATGTTCCTCCAGGTGCTTCTTTTTAGTACCACTTACTTTTCCAGACTTTTGTTGTTCATATTTAATTTTTTAATGCAATATGCTTCTCAATGAGCTGCCTCTCGCCTATACAGAGCTGGGATCAGCAGACCCCCGTGACCCTGTACAGGATTGAAACGGGGATAGAAAATGGAGGGATGCTCAAATGTGTCACCTTCAGTATTTGATATATTTTAAGTGTTATCTTCTGAATTTATTACAAATTAATCATAAACCCGCCATCCCCCTTATTATAATTAATACTCTTTGGCTTCTATAATGACGCTTATTAAGAGGTTCTAATGCAAAAATTATACAAATGTATTTTTCTTTCTCTGGTTCTTCTTTTCCCGTTTCCAAAAAGTATTTCAGCATTTTTTATAACCCACAATTTTGAGAAAAACCCAATAATATGTCCAAAATAAATGGCAATAAATCTTACCATTGGAAAGCATGTTTATTCCCCAGCTCCATGTCAGGAACATGGATTTGTGGGAGCAGCAGCAGGGCTGAGTATGCGCGTTGGAGCCATTAAAAATGTGCCTTCTCTGTCGATGCCCAACAACTTATTTTGCTGTTTCTGTTGACTGGTTGTATGGTACCCCCAGTAGCTGCCAACCGGATAGGCTGACAACCTGATAGGCTGACAACCTGATAGGCTGACAACCTGATAGGCTGACAACCTGATTGGCTACAAACCTGATAGACTGCACCTGATTGGCTGCCAACCTGATAGGCTGCCAACCTGATAGGCTGACAACCTGATAGGCTGCACCTGATAGGCTGACAACCTAATAGGCTCCCAACCTGATAGGCTGCCAACCTGATAGGCTGCCAACCTGATAGGCTGACAACCTGATAGGCTGACAACCTGATTGGCTGACAACCTGATAGGCTGACAACCTAATAGGCTGCCAACCTGATTGGCTGACAACCTGATTGGCTACAAACCTGATAGACTGCACCTGATTGGCTGCCAACCTGATAGGCTGCCAACCTGATAGGCTGCCAACCTGATAGGCTGACAACCTGATAGGCTGACAACCTGATAGGCTGACAACCTGATAGGCTGACAACCTAATAGGCTGACAACCTGATTGGCTGACAACCTGAAAGGCTGACAACCTGAAAGGCTGGCAACCTGATAGGCTGACAACCTAATAGGCTCCCAACCTGATAGGCTGCCAACCTGATAGGCTGACAACCTGATTGGCTGACAACCTGATAGGCTGCCAACCTGATAGGCTGACAACCTGATAGGCTGACAACCTGATAGGCTGACAACCTGATAGGCTGCACCTGATAGGCTGCCAACCTGATTGGCTGACAACCTGATAGGCTGACAACCTAATAGGCTGCCAACCTGATTGGCTGACAACCTGATTGGCTACAAACCTGATAGACTGCACCTGATAGGCTGCCAACCTGATAGGCTGACAACCTGATAGGCTGCACCTGATAGGCTGACAACCTAATAGGCTCCCAACCTGATAGGCTGCCAACCTGATAGGCTGACAACCTAATAGGCTCCCAACCTGATAGGCTGCCAACCTGATAGGCTGCCAACCTGATAGGCTGACAACCTGATAGGCTGACAACCTAATAGGCTGCCAACCTGATTGGCTGACAACCGGATAGGCTGACAACCTGATTGGCTGACAACCTGAAAGGCTGACAACCTGAAAGGCTGGCAACCTGATAGGCTGACAACCTGATAGGCTCCCAACCTGATAGGCTGCCAACCTGATAGGCTGACAACCTGATTGGCTGCCAACCTGATAGGCTGCCAACCTGATAGGCTGACAACCTGATAGGCTGACAACCTGATAGGCTGCACCTGATAGGCTGCCAACCTGATTGGCTACAAACCTGATAGACTGCACCTGATTGGCTGACAACCTGATAGGCTGCTAACCTGATAGGCTGACAACCTGATAGGCTGACAACCTGATAGGCTGACAACCTGATTGGCTGACAACCTGATAGGCTGACAACCTAATAGGCTGCCAACCTGATTGGCTGACAACCTGATTGGCTACAAACCTGATAGACTGCACCTGATTGGCTGCCAACCTGATAGGCTGCCAACCTGATAGGCTGCCAACCTGATAGGCTGACAACCTGATAGGCTGACAACCTGATAGGCTGACAACCTGATAGGCTGACAACCTAATAGGCTGACAACCTGATTGGCTGACAACCTGAAAGGCTGACAACCTGAAAGGCTGGCAACCTGATAGGCTGACAACCTAATAGGCTCCCAACCTGATAGGCTGCCAACCTGATAGGCTGACAACCTGATTGGCTGACAACCTGATAGGCTGCCAACCTGATAGGCTGACAACCTGATAGGCTGCACCTGATAGGCTGCCAAACTGATTGGCTACAAACCTGATAGACTGCACCTGATTGGCTGCCAACCTGATAGGCTGCCAACCTGATAGGCTGACAACCTGATAGGCTGCACCTGATAGGCTGACAACCTGATTGGCTGACAACCGGATAGGCTTCCAACCTGATTGGCTGACAACCGGATAGGCTTCCAACCTGATAGGCTGTACCTGATAGGCTGCCAACCTGAAAGGCTGCCAACCGGATAGGCTGACAACCTGATAGGCTGCCAACCTGATAGACTGCACCTGATAGGCTGCCAACCTGATAGGCTGACAACCTGATAGGCTGCACCTGATAGGCTGCCAACCTGATTGGCTACAAACCTGATAGACTGCACCTGATTGGCTGCCAACCTGATAGGCTGCCAACCTGATAGGCTGCACCTGATAGGCTGTCAACCTGATAGGCTGCCAACCTGATAGGCTGCACCTGATAGGCTGCCAACCTGATTGGCTACAAACCTGATAGACTGCACCTGATTGGCTGCCAACCTGATAGGCTGCCAACCTGATAGGCTGACAACCTGATAGGTTGACAACCTGATTGGCTGACAACCGGATAGGCTGACAACCGGATAGGCTGTACCTGATAGGCTGCCAACCTGATAGGCTGACAACCTAATAGGCTCCCAACCTGATTGGCTACAAACCTGATAGACTGCACCTGATTGGCTGCCAACCTGATAGGCTGCCAACCTGATAAGCTGACAACCTGATTGGCTGCCAAACGGATAGGCTGACAACCTGATAGGCTGCCAACCTGATAAGCTGACAACCTGATTGGCTGACAACCTGATAGGCTGCCAACCTGATAGACTGCACCTGATAGGCTGACAACCTGATAGGCTGACAACCTGATTGGCTGCCAACCTGATAGGCTGCACCTAATAGGCTGCCAACCTGATAGGCTGACAACCTGGTAGGCTGACAACCTGATTGGCTACAAACCTGATTGGCTACAAACCTGATAGACTGCACCTGATAGGCTGACAACCTGATAGGCTGACAACCTGATTGGCTGACAACCGGATAGGCTGACAACCTGATAGGCTGAACACCTTATTGGCTGACAACCGGATAGGCTTCCAACCTGATAGGCTGCCAACCTGAAAGGCTGGCAACCTGATAGGCTGACAACCTAATAGGCTCCCAACCTGATAGGCTGCCAACCTGATAGGCTGACAACCTGATTGGCTGACAACCTGATTTGCTGCACCTGTGAGCGTGGGCCCTGCTACAGTGGTCAGTAGGTGTCTGCTCCAATCATCGTCACGTTTGACTGATCAGGGTAGGGCCCGTGCCGCAGGGCAGCTTCAAACCGCTGCTCTGTGGAACCAAGTTGCTGCATTGTTTGGAGGGAGCCCTGATACCATCTCCAAACTGAAGGCCAACTTCCAGGTAACAGAGGATGTCGGAGACAGGTCGCAAAGTGGGCGTCCCAAGAAGACCGGTTCCTCCCCTGTCAACACGTAGGTACCGTCAACTCCCTTCGTCAGATTTGCAGGACGATATGGCGACAGCTCTCAGTCCAGACAATCCGGAACAGACTGCACACAGCCAATCTCCGGTCTCAGGGCTGCCAGGAGGCCTGCCGTGACCGCGCTCCACCGTCAGGCCCATTTGCGCTGGTGTCTGGAACACGTGCGCTGGAACCTGAACACGTGAAGGAACGTTATGTTCAGCGCTGAGTTCAGATTCCGTCTACGGCAGCTGGATCGTAGGGTCAAAGTGTGGAGAAGATGCCGAGAAGGCTGTGCTGGTTGCTGCACCGATAGAGGAACATCCTCATGGTGGAGGCAGTGTGGTGCTGTGGGGCGGAGTCTCCCTCACTCATCATCATTGGAGGAACTCAGTGCAGAGAGAGGTTGAGATGAGATTCTGCAACCGGTGACAATCCAATATCTCTACAGTCTGGGACCTAACGCTCGCCCCTACAGAGCAGGTTTACCAGAGACCACCTCCCAGACTGGTGACCAGCCTGAGGAGGAGGAGCCAGGCTGTGTTTGGTTCTTCTACCTGCTACTGAGGCTGTTTGTTCAATCGATCGATTGTTAAATTACCAATATGTGTCGTTTCTTCAGACTTTAATCCTTCGATCCACCAAAATAAAATTTTGTTAAAACAAAAAAAAAGAATTTCAGAAAATCACATTTTTAAATAAAATATTTTTTGATGTAAAATCGTAAATGCTATTGGAGCAAAGAGTTGTTCCAGTAGCTTCAGGTGTGTTTTGGATTCTGTCTTTATGACATCACAAACGGCAGTCATGTTGGTGCACCTTCAAAGTTTCTCCAGGAAATGTTTAATTACTTTGAATTCTCTTCCTGTTTGTCCTCAGATTCGCTCGGCGGCCCACTACCGTCCACGTCTCACCGGTGTCACCACAAACCCAAGAGGTGCCTGCCGCCCCACTGTGGCCTTGTGGGTGGGCCCCTTCCCATCAGCCCACTGCTTTTCCATCCGAGTGCAAAGGGATCCCAGATAGTTATGGACCTGGCCCAGAAGACTGTCAAGAGGCAGGCCAGCTTCTGCAACGCTATCACCTTCAGCAACAGGCCCATTGCACTATACGAGCAAGTCCGCCTCAAAGTACGATTTTGACAAAACTCACTTCTGTCATGTCTGTTCTGTTGTTCATGATCAAAAGTTTATACGTCCTTTTCTATGTAAAAATATAATAAATTAATTATCTGTTACCTGGAGAACTGAGAGTTTTCTGTCCATCAGACTGGTACCTGGTTAGTTGGTGGACTACAGAGACCACTATCTAAACAGGTGTAGACAGCAGACACTGAGGTGGTCAGAGGTGGGACTGCTGATCAACATGCAGCTCCTGAGGTTCTGGTCTGCAGAACATGTACAGAAGAGAAAAAGACCAGCACAACAAACTACAAGAACAATGGACCACAATGGGATGCTGTTAATAACTGCATATTGAGGTGAAGAAAAGAAACAGAGGAGAGCAAAATATTCTCCACGTTGTTTATAAAATGAATCAGGAATTTTAGGATCAGATTCTAAAAAGGATGATGGGCAACTTTTTATAAACGTATTAATTACATTAAATAGTTTGTTTGGATTATGATTGTTTTGGATATTAGTTGAGAATCTTCTGTCCTTAACTGCTTTCCGATATACATGAAAAAACAGAACATGTGCCTTTAACGTCTCAGTGAGACCTGCAGACTGGACGTCCACTCCCGGAAGATTGACAGCTGTCAAAGAGGGGGCAGACCAACCTTTATTTAACTTTACTTTAAACAAAGGAATGTACAAATAGTCAACACTGTTTACAGTAAGTTTACAACAAGTAAAATATTTTATGGCGTATTTGTTTTCTCTCAGATCACTAAAAAGCAGTGCTGCTGGAGTGGAGCTCTGCGTCTGGGCTTCACCTCCAAAGACCCGTCCCGGTTAAACCCCGACAACCTTCCAAAGTACGCCTGCCCGGATCTGGTCTCCCAGAGCGGCTTCTGGGCCAAAGCGCTGCCTGAAGAGTTCGCCAATGAGGGCAACATCATCGCCATCTGGGTCGACAAAAAAGGCCGGGTGTTCTACCGCATCAACGAGTCCGGTCCCATGCTGTTCTTCAGCGGGGTCCGCACAACCGAGCCGCTCTGGGCCCTCATCGATGTCTACGGCCTGACCCGCGGAGTCCAGCTGCTCGGTAAGACCGACTCCAGCCGGTGAACAGGTTAATGGGATCTACATAAAGCTGCAGGTTCCAAGAGCAACGTAAAACGGCACGTAGTCAGTTTACGATGAGCTGCTTCTAGCAGTAGGAATTATTCAACACAACTCTTGCAAATTATTAACATTTTAATCAAAATACTCCATAAAAACTAAATAAAAGTCAGGTTTCTCTTGGTCCCCCTAGTGTATTAGTGTGCGATCCTGCAGATGTCTACCAGTCACAACCAGCAGGGATCTAACTGGTTTCAACTGGTTTTCATGTCATTTCTATAACTGAAGCACAGCAGAGAGGGAGGGGGAGGAGTCTGACTCCACCTTTTTTTTTTTACTTTGATCTCAGCAGTCTGAGATTTAACCCACCCCCCAGGACTAATTTAAAACATCACTTGCTGCTAAAAGGGGATCTACCAGCTGTTGAATCGTGGGGGTTCATGTGATTTTTTTTTTTCTTTGTTGCTTAATCTTTGTTAAATTCATCATTAATATGTTGTTCATCAGCGATTACTATCATCAGGACCTGCCTGCTGCTTTAAATCCTCTGAAAGCAGTAAGCAGGTACTTGGTATTGTCCACATTAGTTTTCTTCACCTCTTCTTATTCTGGCGTACTAACCTCTGAGACGCTGCTGTACATGGAGATCCTGAAAGGTGGTAGGAGGTCCTAGAAGTGATTTGTTTCTTCTGCTTTGTGCTCTGCTGTGATCAAGTTTTCTTGTAAGTTGGACAAGTTTCATAGAAAGCTCTGCTGCAGAGGACGAGTACCTAAAACACCTCAGGTGTCAACAGAATGATTTTACCTGGCTGTGAACTGGGCAAATAGAACCTTGTGGAGGTTTGACGGGATAATCTTGAGTCCAGACTGAAACTGTCCCTGCAGGCGCTGAGCCTGTGGGCCACGGAGCGTTTTTAATATAGAGTGGTGTCTCAGGTCCTCGGGTCAGCTGTCACCATTCATCAAAATAGGACTTAACTTAACATCAGGAAAGAGCAACTGAGTAATTCCAGCAGGACTATCAGTAAGTCACGGCGGTGCTTTAATCAAGTCTGTGGGTCGGCCCTGAGTGAGTCCCGGGGCTGCCTACATGTCTCTGCCAGAGCTGGACTCCTCGAGAAAGGAAAAACGCTTCTTTTAGTTCATAGAAAACACTGAGAGAATCTGAGAAGAGAGGCAATCTGCAGTCCACCAAAAAAGTGTTTGGAGAGGTTTCTTCGGGTGGGGGATGAAGTTTACATGACGGCTTCTGACTTCACAGGAAGATCTGAGCCTTCTGGAGGCTGAACATCACTGCCATTCAACCTGACTAGCTAGGCGGTAACGAAAAGTAGAAGAGGAAGAAGTATTTTTGTCAAGTCAAACATATCATCATCGTGAGTCTTAGTGATAGACAAATACAACCTAAGATGAATTAGAACACAGAACAATGCTAAGTACCCCCTTATTTCTAACATGGTTAACCGTGGTGGAGGTACTACTAATCATAACTGATACTGATCAACAGCTGGTCTGATGTCTGCGGGTGTGGAGCATCTGGGGTGTAGTAACTGACGCTGGACAGCTGGAGATTCTTGATTTTCTTCAAACTAAGGTGGGCGTGTTCGTCTGATTGTCCTCTCGCTCTTGACCATCATGGGTCAGTTTTTGAGCTGGTCTGCTGTTGGAGATCCACCTCCTTCAGCTGTTTCTCAAATGTTCTTTCATTCATGACTCGTGTTGTGAATCTGCATCGTGACTTATTGCAAGGCGAACAGGACGCCCAGTTCAGGGGTTTCTCTCCAAGTGATCTCTTCTTTAGAGCACATAAAGATGAGGAACAACAGGAAACTCCACATAAATGATGTGTTTGATGAGTTTCTCCAGTTCAGCCACATTAAAAGCTCTTCTGATGCTGAAGTCTGAAAGGAGAGTCCTGGAATGCAGCGCCAACGTAAAGTCATTTAAAACGGATTTCCACTGCAGATTCTTCCAGTTGCATTAGATCTCCCCAACCACCGTCATGAATTAAACGAAGCCCACTTTGGCCAAGAAACACAGTCGTTTGATTTGCTTTGTTTGATGTCCTGAGGTCTTTAAAGTCCTGCCTTTACACCATCTTTCTGCTCAGTGTTTTTCTTGGAGGCTCCATGTGAGGGTTCAGGACTCGTAAGTGCTGCCATTAACTTGGAGGCTCCTTCCTGCCAACTCAAACATCACTGCTGGTCCAGCAATCGCAGTAATCAAATCATCGGTTCCCCCAGTACATCGCAGACCCGAAGCCCTCCTCTCCTTCCCAAGTGGATAAGACAACAATGGGGGGGTGGGTGGGGTAAATAAACTGGGGTGCTTTAATATAAGAACCTTATGATGAAGGTTATTAACGCCATGGTCCTGGCATGCAAAATGGGCAGGGACCGTGCCTATGACCTTAGCGGCGGGGCTTTTGTGACTTTTTGCGGGCGTTTTGCCCAGCTCTTTGTTTTGGCCATTCGTCACCTTGGGAGCCAGCTGCTGTTTCTAAAACCCAATCAGAGACAGGGGGCTGGACGAGGTGGAGGAGGGAAGAGCATCCAGAACACTCAGAACATCCACAACATCCAACACTGAGGATGAGTCCACCCTTCTTCCTAATCCCGTTGCGCTTTTCTTCATCCTCGAGCACCCTCTCCTTACCTCACTGATGAAACCCTCCAGAGATCGATACAGATAAGCCCTGCATGTGTGAGACGGAGCAAATCTCCGCCAACACGTTCTACCACTCAGCCGGTGTGGCGGTCCGAACACACACCCAGCGACCGCTCCACTGACTAAACCTACAGGTGTTTAATTATCCTGATCAAAAACCAGAAAATGGGTTTGAATAATTTTGAACTTAGAGAAAAAAACGGTTTCTGAACTTCCTGCTCTAAAACAACATTTCTAATCAAAAGAGATTTTCTCAACAACTTTATCGTGTATTGAATGAAATCTGGTATCTACATAAAGTTAACACTTGTACAATTTTAAAATAAAGTATAGATGTTATCAGATGAGCGTAAATGCAGATAAACAGCAGAAATAGGACCAAATCTTCCATGTTTCGAGCTCATATCTGGTAGTTTGAACCAAAACAATCAGTTCTTGAACATCTACACCATCTACTGGACCACTGATGTTCCCTGACTGATGTAGTTTCGCTACTGACACGTCTGAAACGAGGATTTGCAGAGCACAGCAGGGACCAGCTGGGCTCAACATGAAAGGTCACTTCCCCTGATCCACCACGGAGGAAGAGCGAAGAGCTGCTGGAGAACATCTGCAATAGCACCTCTGCTTTCAAATGTCATTTTGGTGGTGGAACCAGAAATAATTGCTACGTTCAGCTGAGCATTAAGCTTCATCCTCGGATCCTTCCAGGCTAACCTACAACCACGGTGCTCTGTTAACTGTCTTTAAACTAATGACGACCGGTTAAGTCTTTATTCACAACTCAGAACACAGATTGGTGCTAAGTAGCTAAAGGGACAGCAGCTATCACAAGGCCACGCCCATAATTATACATGAAGTGGTTTAACATAATTTTACCAGATCAGGTTAAAAAGATTCCTTCGTATAATTGTCATGGTTGTGAAACTACGGAGACGTTTTCTGGGATCCATTGCCCTTTCATCTTTTTTCGGTGTGATTTCTTAGCTGCTTGCTGTAGAAATTGTGCTTTATTTCGATAGAAATGGTCTTTACAGGGTTAAAGCAGAGCTTTTTGCCTGTGTATACTGTATGATGGTTGGCTCGTCAGGACCATTTACTCCACCACCCGTCTGCGTTAATCATCCCTGATGGAGGATTCAGTCCAGCAGCTGCAGTCAGAAGTGAAGAGTCCGGTAACAACGCCCACTTTCTTCTAAATTACTCCACCTGCGTTTGTCATGGCTCCCTGTGTAATTCAGGAACACACACTCACACAGATCTGATCAGATCTGCTCAGCCAATAGCAGCGAGTCTCGGTGACCGGTGGGTTTGAAAGGAACCAACAGGACAAAGGGACTAACGGCTGAGCCGCAGGTGCAGCAGCTGCTCGGCTCACACGCAGATGCTCCACACACACATCTACAACGTGTGAAAGTGATGCTTCTGCAGCAGCTGGTTTTTATTTGTCTTTCTGAAGAGAACAAGTGTTTGCTGCTCCATCTCAGCTGCTCTTCATGGGTCAGAAATGAGACTCACCAGGCTGCACAGGTTTCAAACAGCTCTTTAGAAAACTGGAGAACATCAAAAGGGAACAAAAACCCGACCAGACGGGTCTCTATACTCTCAACAGAGGGACATCCTGCAGGTGTTTGTGGAAATCTATCGACCAGGATTCAGTTCAGGGGGAGTGATGGAGAGCAGAGACATGGACGTGACTTTTATCTTTATGTTTAGTTATGTGAGTTGACTCCTCTCAATGTGAAGGAGCAGCGGCTCCACCCTGAGCTCCTCCCGAATGACTGAGCTTCTCACCCTCTCTAAGGGAGCGCCCAGCCACCCTGTGGAGGAAACGTATTTCGGCCGCTTGTATCCGCGATCTTGTCCTTTCAGTCAATACCCGAAGTTCATGACCACAGGTGAGGGTGGGAGCGTAGACTGACCGGTAAATCCTTCTTCATCACAACGGCCCGGTACACCGTGGACGCTGCACCAATCAGTCAGTCACACGCTCCATCTTTCCCTCACTCGTGAACAAGACCCAGAGATACTGAGATACTCCTCCACTTGAAGCAGGACCTCTCAGCCCTGGCGTCCTGCCAGAGTCCAACATGCACAGATCTGACTTGTTACGAGACCAGCCCTAGCAGAGGGCCCTGGACCCCATATTCACGGAGCACCCCCTACAGAATGCCACGAGGGACACGGTCGATTGCCTTCTTCAGATCCACATAGCACATGTGGACTGGTTGGCCATATTTCTATAAACCCTCCAGCACCCTGCGGAGGGTATAAAGCAGGTCCCGTGTTCCACGACTAGGATGAAAACCACATTGTTCCTCCTGGATCCAAGGTTCGACTATCAGCCAAATTCTCCTCTCCAGTATTCTGGCATAGACTTTCCCAGGGAGGCTGAGATATGTGATCCCCCATAGTTGGAACACACTCACCAGTCCCCCTTTTTAAAAATAGGGACCACTTCCCCAGTTTGCCACTCCAGCAGTCCTGTACTCGACCTCCATGCAACATTGCAGTTGAGAGTCAGGAGACAACCCTACAACATCCAGAGACTTGAGGTACTCAGAGCGAATCTCATCCACCCCGGTGCCCTGCCACTGAGCTTACAATCTACCTCAGTGACTTCGGCTTGGGTGATGGAAGAGTCCACCGCAGAGTCCCCAGCCTCTGCTTCATCAGTGGAAGGCATGTTGGTTGAGGAGATCCTCAAAGTATTCTATCCACTGTCCAACAATGTCCCCAGTGGCGGTCAGCAGCCCCCCACCTGCACTGTAAACAGTGTTGGCAGAGTACAGCTTCCCCTTTCTGAGGCGCTGGATTTTTATGCCCCCGTTTGAAAGAGGTCCTGTACTACGCTGTGTGGATGGATGACACACCCGATCATCTGGCGCTCCAGACTAGGTTTCTAGATCCTGCTGCCTCAGTAACTTGAAGGTCGTGTCAGGATATGCCTTTCATCCTCCCTTCACTTTGTACAATCACTTTAAAAGACACATTTATTAAACAAGTTTATCTTTCTATTTAGAGATGTTTTTGTCATTTTAAAGATGTCTTTTCTTTGTAGGTATGTATTTAAATATTTTTTATACTCATCATCGTCTTTATTGTAACATCTGACGTCACATTGGACCATTTATCAGCCATAAAGTCTATTCTGTTCTGTCTTGTTTTATTCTATTGTCTTGTTCTGTCTTGTGTCTTTAACCGTTGATTTCCTCTCCAGACAGTGAGATCGTTCCTCCCGACTGTCTCCGTCCCCGCTCCTTCACCACCGTGCGCTCCTCGTCTCTCCACCGCGAGGCCGATGACTCCCGTCTGTCCGTCAGTCTGTGCGACCTAAACCTGCAACGGGAGGATCGAGCCCCCTCTCACAGCCGCTCCCACCGCCACACCCTCCACCTGGCATCTGCGGCTTCCTCCTCCGCCTGTCCCATTCCCCAGAACTCCCTGAACTCCCAGCAGTCGTCCCTGCTGCCTTCTTCCCTGGACTGCGACCTCCACTTCCACCAGCTGCGCGGCGCCCACATCAAGACGCTGGACGAGCAAACAGTGGCACGATCCGAACACGCTCGTGAGGAGCGTACGCTGGTCTTCACCGACCGGCCGCTACACTGCGGAGAGACCGTCTTCATTAAGGTGACCAAGTCCAGTCCGGCGCGTTCGGGCTCACTGTCCTATGGAGTGACGTCCTGCGACCCGGCGGTGCTGCGGCCCAGCGATCTGCCCTACAACCCTGAGGCTCTGGTGGACAGGAAGGAGTTCTGGGCCGTGTGCCGGGTGCCGACGCCTCTGCAGAGTGCCGACATCCTGGGCTTCCTGGTCAACCAGGATGGGGAGGTGATCCTCAGCCACAATGGCGCCGATGTGGGTATGCAGGTGTGCGTGGACAACTCCCGCCCTCTCTGGATGTTCTTTGGCTTGCATGGATCTGTGACACAGCTAAGGATTCTGGGTAAGAAAGCACCACATCAAGTCACTTAAGAAAAAAAAAAAAGAATGTTCATACAGTTGTGCTTTTGTCTTTTTTATAATCGCAGACTTCTCTGATTGGCTAAAACCTTATTTTCCTTGATCAGGTTGGGTTTGGAAGGGGGGGGGGGGGTTTGCTGGTAGAACCGGGTACAAAGGAAGAGCTTGGAGGTAAACTCAGATATGAGGGAGGAGCTTAGAGGCAGAACCAGGTACGTGGGAGGAGCTTGGAGGTAGAGAGGGTATGACGAAGGAGTTTGCTGGTAGAATTGGATATGAGTAAGGAGCTCAGAGGTAGAACCAGGTACAAGGGAGGAGTCTGGAGGCAGGACCAGGTATGAGGTTGGAGCTCAGAGGTAGAACCAGGTACGAGGGAGGAGTCTGGAGGCAGGACCAGGTATGAGGTTGGAGCTCAGAGGTAGAACCAGGTACGAGGGAGGAGTCTGGAGGCAGGCAAATGGACCTGGCAGCTTAGTTCAGTTACCTTTAACTAACCTCATGCTAACCCATATAACTATTTCTACCTTACATTTATTCTTATCAAATCTGTCCAAACATCCTTGTTTTTGATGTTGCTTCTGAAACGTGGACTAGCAGAGCTCTGCTTGGACATGTGGTCTCCTGGTTACCCGCAAATGGCCAAGTCCTGTACAGGATGACCAGACCTAGTGACCTAAACAACCAGGCTGGCTACCCACTATCTCGAAGTCCAATTAGTCAACTTGAAATGGTCCTAAAATTGTCTGCTGTAAAGGTGAATATTTTAACCTGGAGGTGAACTCACTGTTGGATCCAGACCCTAGTGGATCTGGAACCTAATTGTAAATAGATGAACTGTAGGTCTGGATCCAGTCTGGATTGGTCTATAATTAGCTAAAATGTCTGGGTCAAGAGAAGGTTTAATTACTGCTACTTTAAAAACCTGTGGCACAAATCCTAAGACCAGGGACAAGTTGATCTGGTCCAGTATCGTTGTACCAATGAGAGAGAAAACATTTTTGAGTAGTCGAGTTGGGACGATTTAGATCTATTGAGAACTGAGGTCAGGGAGGTCTACAGGAACCAAACAGTCTAGAGTCAGGCCAGGGAGGTCTACAGGAACCAACCAGTCTAGAGTCAGGCCAGGGAGGTCTACAGGAACCAACCAGTCTAGAGTCAGGTCAGGGAGGTCTACAGGAACCGAACAGTCTAGAGTCAGGTCAGGGAGGTCTACAGGAACCGAACAGTCCAGAGTCAGGTCAGGGAGGTCTACAGGAACCAACCAGTCTAGAATCAGGGCAGGGAGGTCTACAGGAACCAAACAGTCCAGAGTCAGGTCAGGTCAGGGAGGTCTACAGGAACCAAACAGTCCAGAGTCAGGTCACGGAGGTCTACAGGAACCAAACAGTCTAGAGTCAGGTCAGGGAGGTCTACAGGCACCAAACAGTCTAGAGTCAGGTCAGGGAGGTCTACAGGAACCAAACAGTCTAGAGTCAGGTCAGAGCCTAAGGGAGTCACTGAAGCTGAAGAAATGCCCACAGCCACTGCCGGGTGGGTTTGGTTGATTTCCTCTCTAATTATGATGATTTTACTGCCAAAGAACTTCATATAGGGATGCAGCTTAGCAGTTTGTCAGTCTGGCTACAGTGCTGAACATTGGATTATTTTTATTATGTTCAATCAATGGTGAATAATAAGCTTTTCTAGCTTTGCAAGGGGCTTTTTAAAAATACTTTAAAACCTAAAAATCGTTCCATTCACAAAAATCAGAGGTGGATTCTTGGAACGCCTCCAGCCAGCATTTATCAGCCTCCTCCATGTGTCCACAGTGAAGTAAAGGACACTCTATCCTGTTAATAATATCAGTGGAGACGATAATTGATGGTGGTAATAACCATCCTTCTCAGCTGTGTGGCGTTCCGGGTCAAGAACCTACAGATCAGAATATTGATCCCGTTTGGCCGTGCACCACTCTGCTGACATAATTAATTTAGTCCTGGAGTTAAAATCTATTCCTGCTCAGAGCTCGATGTCTCTTCACAATCATGACTGCATGTACGCTCCAGGGTGATGAACTGCGGACGTCCTGAGGCAGGAAGGATCTCTGCGAAGAGTAGATGCTAGGTTACAACCCGGGAAGATGAAAAACAGGACGTGGACAAGCAGAGGTGGAGACCGGTTCAGCAGGGTAGACAGTTTGCTTGTTGGTAGTGGCCTGAGGGATTGTTGTTTTCTGACAGATGACCATGACAAGTAAGCAGCTGTGGAGGAGATGATGAGGTCAGAGCTTCTGAGTGTCCATGTAAATGACATTTATGCAACTTTTTTTGTTTTTGCTTCATTTTTGCTAAATAGCTTTTATGCAGTGAAACTTTCTCTAAGGTTGTATTTGTCTGTGAGACTCCCTACAATCAGATGACTCTTTAAAATTTTGTTGCACAAAAATCCCGTATGTAAAGAGGTGCTAATGTCTGTCCATGACAGTATCCAACAAACTAAGAGTTGGTAGCTCCCGTCCTGTTGAACCCACGAGGGTTCCCTCCAGGTCGATGTTGTTTCCTGCTGACCTAACCCAATTTATATCAGCTTACAGCAAAGTAACCATGGCAACCATATTGATGAAAATCCCAGGAGGCTTCAGTAATGTTGACAGAGATCAGTCCATCTAAGGCTCAAATACCAGCCAGTCGGCCGTTGTGCTCTCGGTTCTCCAGCTAGATATGCATTGCAACAGCAGCCGGAAAACGTATGTGAGCCTGGAATTGACAGCAGCTGTGTGACCATTTGTCTAGAAATGATCTATTTGAAGTTCTTCAGTCAGGGTTCAGATGCATCATAGCACAGAAACAGCACTGGTTCCAGTCTCCAATGACCTTCTTATGGCCTCAGATACTGGATTAGTGTCCATACTGGTTCTGCTGGACCTCAGATAATGGATTAGTGTCCTTACTGGTTCTGCTGGACCTCAGATACTGGATTAGTGTCCTTACTGGTTCTGCTGGACCTCAGATAATGGATTAATGTCCATACTGGTTCTGATGGACCTCAGATAATGGACTAGTGTCCATGCTGGTCCTGTTGGACCTCAGATAATGGATTAGTGTCCATTCTGGTTCTGCTGGACCTCGGATTATGGATTAGTGTCCATACTGGTTCTGCTGGACCTCAGATAATGGATTAGTGTCCATACTGGTTCTACTGGACCTCAGATTATGGATTAGTGTCCATACTGGTTCTGCTGGACCTCAGATAATGGACTAGTGTCCATACTGGTTCTTCTGGACCTCAGATAATGGGTTAGTGTCCATTCTGGTTCTGCTGGACCTCAGATAATGGATTAGTGTCCATACTGGTTCTGCTGGGCCCCAGGTAATGGGTTAGTTTCTCCGTGTCTCTGTGTCTTTTCTCTGTACTTCCTGTTCTACCCAGCTGGTCTTCAGCAGGACCCCCCTTATGATCCAGGTCCTGGTCTAGGTTTCTTCCCCCTTATGATCCAGGTCCTGGTCCGGGTTTCTTCCCCCTTATGATCCAGGTCCTAATCCAGGTTTCTTCCCTCTTAAAGTGGAGTTTATGCCTTCCATTGTTTATGTAATAATTGATCGGGGGTCATGTTCTGGTCTCTGGAAACCACCAGAGACAACTTGTGTTGTAACAGACGATATATAAACAAAATTAAACTGAACTGCTTTGAATTCACTACCAGACTGGCCACCTGGTTTATCCATGAACGTTTCTTGAAACCAGAAACTTAAAAACAGGAACTGTGGAGCAGTGAAACAGGTCTGACTCTCCCCATCAGGATGTATGTTGGAGCTCCCACTGATGTGCAGATCTACTTTGACTTCCATCTGCTTTAATTTAGGAAGTGTGAGGCGTTCAGCAGGCATTCAGGCTGAATTTAGAAGCGTGGCTCCAGAATGAGGGATGTGGAGGGGACGTGGGGTCCGGCTTTTCAGGAAGACGAAGATGAAGCAGTCGTCACTTCGAACAAAGGATGAAGTAGTTGGCCTCCGTGACAGGAACCTCCTTGTCCAAACAAGTACACAAGAGCTCATGGTTCAGCCACGAGCGCCTGGATGAAGAAATAACTGGGGATGAAATCAGGCAGGTTCCTTTATTCAGTTCTGAACCAGTCCCTACAGTCCAGTTCAAAACGCCATTCAACCTTGCAGTCTGTCACTGGTTCTAGAGGATTTCTGCTGAGTTCTTCTTCACCATGTTGCTTCAGTGTATTGTTTTTGGGCATTTGTATAGTAAGTATCATATGTCCAGTTTTCAGATCATCCAGTTGTTATTTTGAAAAGGTCCAGGATTGATAGAGCAGTAAAACAGTTTTGAAAGATATACCAGAAATATCCAGAAAATCCTTCTTCTTCCACACGCAGGACCGCTGCAATACATTTTAATTTCTTTAGTATCTTGACAGGACCTGTAAAATAACTGGACACGCCCCCTGTGATGTCATCCATAGGTTTTCTTTTAAAGCATCTTTTGCTTTGTGCATCGCCATGTTGCAAACTGCCAAGAACACTGATCTGATCCCAGTGTTATCTTTGATAGTACTTATTTCAATTCTACAAATGAAACATTCTTAATGCAAATGAAAAAACAAATATAATACATAAAGAAATCCAGGAATTAAACTTTTAAGTCCATCCATCATCCATTCAGCCAGGTCGTGGCAGTCTAATCAGCGAGAAACTCCCACTCTTTATCCACCAGATCTTCCAGTAGGACACCAAGGTGTTTTCAGACCAGCCGGGAGAGTTAATTATTTTTTTCCCTCACTCATGAGCAAAACCATATTACATATTCGGACTCCTTCACAAACCTGGACAGAACATTCCAGCGTTTTTTGACTCAGAAGTATGGTCTTAGATTTGGAGGGGCTGGCTTATATTGTTGTGGAAGAACTATGAACATTTCTGGATTAGATGATTTAATTACCTGGCTGAAACAGAGTGCATTAAGTTAACTTAACTGTTCAAGGCTCAATGTTCTGCAGTCAGAAAGATTGTTTACAAGTATGGAAAGAAATTGAAAAAAGTTATATGTTGCTCATCCAGGTTGTATTTGTCTGATACGACAGTTAGATGACTGCAAAGACGGAAAACAAAGGACTTACATAAACACCTAAAAGTGCACACAGCAGCTAATTTTCTGATTAAGTTGTTGTTTCTTTGACACCAAACTTCAGGAAAGATAATTAAATTGATCTGCAGTTTTGTTGACAAGCAGAAACATTTGATGGGAACTCTTTGGATGATTACGCGTCACTTTGAAGGACATCTCATTTACATTTTAATTGTTTAGTAGCTCCATGTTCTCATCTGCTTCTTTGACACACTTGGTTCAACACTCAGAAGAGTGTTGTTCTAGTGTTGTTTTAGTGATGGTGGTGGAACGTGGGGCGACAGAAGCTTCATCAGAGCTTTCACATCAGAGAGGTGCATCCTGGGAAAGAAACTTAATGAGTTCAAGCAAAGAAATTCAGACCTCATGGTGCCCCAGTCAAGCATAGTTCTGATTCTACACCCAGATGAAGGTGGAGGGTTGAGTCTGGCAAAGCCATTTGACAGGAAACTTAAACAAAATATAGATCACAGTGATAGGTTGTGGTGACCCCAGCGAGGCGGTAAAAGCAAAAGAAAAAAATTAAGGTAAAAAGTTTTCTTCTGCACAAAATACTCACTACTCTGAGCAGGTATTCTTCTGGTGGATGTCAAAGTTAGTCCGTCTGAGAGGGTCCAGAACAACCTGAAGGAGCCAGCTGCTCTGGCAGCTGCCAGGATTAACAGCTGATGAGGTAGATGCTATTTACTGGTTAGTCCAGACTGCTGCTGCCTATAGCTGCTGACACTAAACTTCACCCTTAGACTCTCTAGACCAACCCGGAACCCTCTAGACCAACCCGGAATTCAATTCAATTTTCAATTCAATTTTATTTATAAAGCGTCTATTACAACACAAGTTGTCTCTAGGCGCTTTCCAGAGACCCAGAACATGACCCCCGAGCAATTATTACATAAACAGCGGCAGGTAAAAACTCCCCTAGTGGAAGAAAAACCTTAAACCAAACAGCGGCAGGTAAAAACTCCCCTAGTGGAAGAAAAACCTTAAACCAAACAGCGGCAGGTAAAAACTCCCCTAGTGGAAGAAAAACCTTAAACCAAACAGTGGCAAGGAAAAACTCCCCTTTAAGAGGGAACCCTCTAGACCAACCAGGAACTCCCAAACCCAACCAGGAACACTTCCAGACCAACCCGAAACATCTTCCAGACAAACCCAGAACCCTCCACACCAACCCTGAACCCTTCCAGACCAACCTTGTACCCTCCAGACCAACCCAGAAACTTTCAGACCAATTTGGAACCCTTCCAGACCAACCAGGAACTTTTCTTGGCCAACCTGGATCCCTCCAAACCAACCCAGAACCTTCCAGACCAACCCAGAACCCTCCAAAACAACGCAGAATCAGTCTCGGCACTCTTTTAAAACAATTAAAGTATCTGTTATATTGGAAATACATTTTAAAGACAACAATTTTCTTTTAAAATGTTGTTCAGCTGAGGAACATTTGGATTTGACTGAAACATGAAAAAGTCATGTTCAGATGTGTTATGTCAGATGGATCAACACAAATTAAAGTTGAGCATCTTGTTTTGATAATAATAATAATAAAATAATAATAATGAAACCACGTTTATCGCAAAAGAAACGTCCAGGAATGCTCTGTGTTTGGTTGGAAAGAGCTAAAGTGATGAATCTAAACGCTCGCTAAACCAGCCATCAGTAAAAGAACTGCTGGTCCAGATGCAGGTTTTAGGTTTTAATGGTCTGTAGAGGAACTGCAGGTTTTCCCTCTTCCTGGTTTCTGTCAGACTTGTAAACTTTAGATCAGTCTTCCTCAACCCTAGTCCTCAGGGCCGGTGTCCGGCATGCTTTTGATGTCTCCCTGCTTCAACAAACACTCATACAAATGATTGTGTTTCATGAACACGCTTGTGCAGACCTGGATGACAAGTGATGGTGATCCAGTAATCAGAGTCAGGTGTGTTGATGCTGGGGACCATCTAAACATTGCAGTACAGCAGCCTTCAGGACCATGGTTGGAGACCACTGCTGTAGATGTACAGCAGATTAGAAGTAAATGGGGACATTTAAACCCTGTTTGTCATTTTTCTCTGGCTTGGATGTTGACTCCATTTTGTCGTCTCTGTCGTGCCTTTAACAGTCTGATCAGGCTTTCCAAACCTCTCTGGAATTCAACAGGTGTTCCCTAAACTTGTACTTGGAATTCACATTTGTCTCCGCTGACTGACTGCCCCAAATAAAACTACCGTAGAAAGATTTGTTGATTTGGACCATTGTTGATTTTATTTATATAGCATCATAACAAAACAAGTTGTCTCCAGAGACCAGAACATGACCCTGATCAATTATTACATAAACAGCGGCAGGTAAAAACTCCCCTTTAAGAGGGAAGAAACCTGGACCAGGACCTGGATCATAAGGGGGTAGAAACCTGGACCAGGACCTGGATCATAAGGGGGGACCCTCCTGCTGAAGACCAGCAGGTAGAACAGGAAGTAGAGAGAAGAGACACAGACACACCATCAAAGGTACTAAAGACCAGATCCATCAGTATAATTATCTGTTAACTGGAGAACTGAGAGTTTTCTGTCCATCAGACTGGAACCTGGTTAGTTGGTGGGCTACAGAGACCACTATCTAAACAGGTGTAGACAGCAGACACTGAGGTGGTCAGAGGTGGGACTGCAGGTCTGAGGATCATGTTGGTGTCCCGCTGCAGCAGGTCTACAGCAGCAGATCCAGATGAAGCTGTGTTGAAGACCAGCTGCTCTAGTCTGGTGCTGCAGCTGCAGCTGTGACTACTGGTCCTGACACACTAAAGTTTACACCAACTAGATGTTTTACTGAACACAAACGTTTGAAGTTTGGTTTTAAAGGTGGAGGTGGTGTGAGCCTCCTTCACCCAAACTGGAAGTTGGTTCCATAGTGATGGTTCGTGATAGCAAAAGACCCGTCCTCCAGATCTACATCTGGATCTTCTAGGAACTACGAGTAAACCTGCACCCTGAGAACGGAGAGCTCTATTAGGAACGTACGGTTCTATCAGGTCTTGCAAATATCACGGCGCTAGGCCATTTTGGACTTTATATGCCAGTAATAAAATGTTGAATTGGATTCTAAATTTTACGGGGAGCCAATGGAGGGAAGCTAAAACTGGAGAGACGTGGTCTCTCTTGTTGGTTCCTGTCAGCACTCGCGCTGCTGCATTTTGGATCATCTGGAGGATCTTCAGAGAATTACTTGGACATCCAGCCAACAACACGTTACAGTAATCTAGTCTAGAAGATACGAACGCATGAATTAGTTTTCCAGCATCACTTTGCGAGAGGATGCTCCTGATCTTTGTGATATTACGGAGGTGGAAAAACGCAGTTTTACAAACCTGATTAATCTGCTGTTTAAATGACAAATCCTGATCGAATATAACGCCAAGGTTTCGCACAGTTTTACTGGAGGTCATCACAACACCATCTAATCCCTTCTTAAGCTGTTTGGGACCACAAACAACATCCTCTGTTTTATCAGAATTTAGGATTAAAATTTTCTGGACATCCAGTCGTTGATGTCCTTAAGACACATCTGAAATTTTCTAATGGTTCTGTTTCATCAGGCTTCATAGACAGATACAGCTGCGTATCATCAGCATAACAATGAACATTAATGCCGTGGTTCAGGATAAAACTTCCCAAGGGCTGCATGTATAAACTGAACTAGATTGGCCCTAGAACTGAACCCTGCGGGACACCATAGCAGACCCTCGTCTGTACGGAAGAAACCTCATGAACATGAACAAACTGGAATCTATCAGACAGATATGATTTAAACCAATCTAGAGCTGTCCCTTTAATCCCAACAACATCCTCTAGCCTCTGCAGTAAAATGCTGTGATCTATGGTATCAAAAGCAGCGCTGTGGTCCAGCAGAACCAGTATGGACACTGATCCATTATCTGAGGTCCAGCAGAACCAGTATGGACACTAACCCATTATCTGAGGCCATAAGAAGGTCATTCGAGACTGGAACCAGTGCTGTTTCTGTGCTATGATGCATCTGAACCCTGACTGAAGAATTTCAAATAGATCATTTCTAGACAAATGCTCACACAGCTTCTGCAACGACCTTTTCCAGAATTTTAGAGATAAATGGAAGGTTGGAAATCGGTCTATAGTTAGCTATAATGTCTGGGTCAAGAGAGGGTTTTTTAAGTAATGGTTTGATTACTGCGACTTTAAAAGCCTGTGGTACATATCCTAAGACTAGGAACAAGTTGATCTGGTCCAGTATTGTCGCTCCAATAAGAGAGAAAACATTTTTAAGTAGTCGAGTAGGGATTGGGTCTAACACACACGTGGATGATTTAGATCCATTGACAACTGAGGTCAGCTCAGAGAGATCAACAGGAACAAAACAGTCTAGAGTCAGGTCGGAGCATAAGGGAGTCGCCAAAGTTGAAGAAATTCCCACAGCCACTACCGGGAGGGCCTGGCCGATTTACTCTCTAATTCTGACAATTTTATTGCTAAAGAAGCTCATAAAGTCTTCACTACTGAGAGCTGCAGGGATGCACGGCTCAACAGAGTTGTGGCTCTTTGTCAGCCTGGCTACAGCGCTGAACAGAAAACGTGGGTTATTTTTTATTATCCTCTATTAACACTGAATAATAGGCTATTCTAGCTTTGCGAAGCGCTTTTTTATACACTATTAGACTATCTTTCCATGCATAATAAATATCTACAGACCTGCAAGAGAACCACTTTCTTTCCATTTTACACACTTTCTGTTTTAACATACGAACATGTGAGTTAAACCAGGGAGTTAAGCTTCTACGGTTAGAGACCCTCTTTCTCAAAGGAGCAACTACATCTAAAGCTGAGTGCAACACATCTGCAGTGCTACCGACAAGGAAATCAACATCTGCAGAGGTAGAACCGAGGTCACAGCCCTCAACTGCTTCACTATGTTCCTCTGTAGGAAGATGAAGAGCAATGGCCTCCCTAAATTTAGTAATAGCTTTATCGGATAGACACCTGCTAAAGTAATTCCTCCTATTATGTGTAACGTTGACAATGTTGAATTCAAACGTTATTAAATAGTGGTCGGATAGGAGGGGGTTTACATGCGACACTAACAGATTATCAGGTTCTTCACCGTAGACGAGGACCAGATCAAGAGTATGATTAAGATAATGCGTCGGTTCGTTAACTTTTTGTAAAATCCCCATCGATTCTAGAAGAGAATCAAAAGCCAACTTAAGACTGTCGTTGTCAACATCCATATGAATGTTAAAGTCGCCCACTATGATGACTTTATCTGTACTGATCAATAAACTAGATAAGAAATCTGAGAACTCAGACAGAAACTCCTGATAAGCTCCAGCAGGAGGCCGGTAAACTACCACCAACAAGACTGGCTTCTCTGATTTCCAGCTCAGCAGTTTTAAACTGAGCGTGAGGCTTTCAAACGTATTATAATCGCATTTAGGTTTGGATTTTATTGTAAGACTGGAGTCGTAGATCGCCGCTACTCCTCCACCTCGACCTGTGATTCGAGGAATATGATAATTAAAGTAACCGGACGGCGTCGATTCATTTAAACTAACAAACTCTTCCTCTTGGAGCCACGTTTCTGTTAAGCAGAAAATGTCACTCCGGGTCTCAGTAATTAGATCGTTTACTAATAGAGACTTGGAGCTTAAAGATCGTATATTTAGTAACCCCCATCTAATTGTTTGGTCTTTAGTTCGCACTAAATGCGTATTTGTTTTTATTTTTACGAGGTTATTTTGGTTAACGCCTCTATTACGTCGCGCTTGGTGAACATTTGGAGGACGGGGAATCGATACTAAATCTATTTTTCTTGGCACCTCGTTAGAATCTCCAATTACATCATTTACTTCTACCTTTTTATTGGCAGGCGATAGTCCTCGAGAAGCAGCAGAGAAGCGTGTAAGACTGCAGTAAGATTCCTTTCAGCATTCACGCCGCTGCATTTTGGATCATCTGGAGGATCTTCAGAGAATTACTTGGACATCCAGCCAACAACACGTTACAGTAATCTAGTCTAGAAGACACGAACGTGTGAATTAGATTTCCAGCGTCACTCTGGGAGAGGATGCTCCTGATCTTTGTGATATTACGGAGGTGGAAAAACACAGTCTTAAAAACCTGACCAAGATTGGCCCTAGAACTGAACCCTGCAGGACACCATAGCAGACCCTTGCTACTGTAGAAACCTCATGAACATGAACAAACTGGAATCTGTCAGATAGATATATTCAATGATAAATACACAGAAACTCACGACTGGTTTAGTCACTGCCGCTTGTGAAGGTTGTGACTTCATGTGAAGGTTGACCATTGAGGCACCAGCAGGACTGGTTTTAGTATATTTTCTGTCACCTGGAACTCCTGTGATCCCCCTTCCTGTTTCCTCTCTGACTAGGTTCCACTCATGTTGATCAGCGGGACATATCGAACCCCAGCTCACCGTCCTCGTCCCCGCACACCCCTGGCGCTCTAGGAAGTGGCATCTCTGATCCAGTCCTGAATGGAGGCTTGTGCTCAGTCGCTTACTGCAGCTCAGCAGGAGGTGGGTCCATCAAGATCCGCACAGTACTACAGATCATCTGGAGTCTTATTATTACACTAAACCTCGGATGAACAACAACATAGAAGGTTTATTCACCGTGCCATTATTTATAGCAAGCCTCAGAAAGACTCCGAAGAAAACACAAGAGCTTCATTGTCCTTGAGAGACAGAACGGGGACGGTTTGTTTGGCAGAGTTTCCAGGAGAAAACATCTTCTGTCCCAAAAGAACATGGATGCACAACTGAGGTTCAGCAAATCTATGTCAGAATAGCTCAAAAATAAAAGAATCAAGGTTTTGGAATGACCTGGTCAAAGTCCAGAACTGAACCTGGTTGAGATGCTGTGGTGGGTCCTGAAGATGGAGAAAAAATCCTCAATAACCAAAATTCCTCATTAAGGTCAGACAGGAAACGAATATATCAACTTGCTGCTGCTGAAGGTGGCTCTAGAAGATGCTGAATCGTAGATGCACTTAGGATTACTCGCATTTTCCTTTGGGCTTCATTTTTACTAAGTTAATACTGATATAATGAAAAAGAGTTAAATGTTGTCGTTCATCTGAAGTTTTATTTGACTAAGACCCGCTATGATGACCTTCATTATGGTTTTTTGAGAAAAAATGAGGTTGAAAGTGCTGCTACTCACTTTAGATCTCTGTCCATTTCCATTGCTTTTTGTCACCACAATCTTTCTGATTTTCTTTCCTCAGGAACAACCCCGAGTTCGCCAGCCAGCCTCCCGAAGTCGCCTATGCTCCCATCAGGCCGAGCGCCATGGTCAGACGAGTGCTCTATCTGCTACGAGAATGCGGTGGACACGGTCATCTACGCCTGCGGACACATGTGTCTGTGCTTCGCCTGCGGCCTCAAGCTCAAGAAGATGTCCAATGCCTGCTGCCCCATCTGCAGGAGGCAGATCAAGGACATCATCAAGACCTACCGCAGTACATAAAAAACCAGCAGGGGGCGCTGTCCAGGACCAACCGCACCCCCCTAGAGTTCAGGAAGGAAATGCTCACATTCAGGGTACTTTTCATACAAATCTTGTTGGTTTTTTTCTCCAAAGCCGGTATTTACAACCAAGAACTTTCCAGAAGAGTTTGCTGTTGTTGTTGAGCCGTGTTTTGATTTAGAGCAGATGAGCCACGAATGTCTCGATAGGTGCACACCTGCAGCAGGTGCAGCTGAGGTTCAAACAGACATCAGTCCAGCATCCCCGTCCTTGTTAGAACCAGTGAGAGGCGTGTTAGGAGAGGGGGGGCGGGGCCGTGGCCGGTGTCGGGGCCGGGGGGGCCGGGGCCGGGGGGCCGGGGCCGGGGGGCCGTGGGGCTGGGGCCGGGGCCGGGGGGCCGGGGCCGGGGCCGGGGCCGGGGCCGGGGCCGGGGCCGGGGCCCCGGGGCCGGCCACAACATACTGCAGTGCACAATGTTGCTCTGAAATTGGCACCGTCCTCCCAGAAACTGACCGAGAGGGTGCACCTGCTGCAGGCATGTCTAAAACTTTGTACCCTCTCTGTGTATGTGAAGTTTTTCTGGTGTGGAAAAACATCATCTAAATCATCTCTCAAAGCAGGTCTGAGTTTTAGGAAAATACAATCTCACACAAACAGCAACATATGACTTCTTTCACCTTTTAACAAAAACTAAAACCAAACTGAGAAAAGCACATGTTTTATGAGTCTACTGGTCTGGAGCATTTAGATGTTTGCTAACACGATACCAAGAGGAAAAGACATCAGCAATGGTCTTAGAGAAGCAAGGTTTAGAGAAATACAAGAAAAATGTAAATATACATAAAGGCTCATATGAGCTAGTTGGCGTGAGAGAAAAAGATTGGCTGAGATCGAAGCAGATGATCACTGTGCGACCGCTGAAGGGAACAGCTAAAAGGAGAAGAAGAAAGAGAACATATGAGCTAAATCTGTGCTGCAAAAGTCTTTCCTCTAACTTGAAGAAAAATAATTCATAGCTTTGATATCATTGGCTCAGCAGCTTCCATTGTGGTTTGTTGATGTTACTTTTATGCATGTAGGCTACCATGGTAACCATGAGATTAAATCTGATCAGTGTGGAATCAATATGTCAGGTAGATCGGAATCTCATCCCAAAATTCTTATTGAGGCAGCAAAAAAAAACCTGGACCAATGCTGATGTCTTTCCTTCCTGGCATTGTGTTAACACACACCTGAATGTTCCAGACCAACAAACTGACAAAACATGTGCTTTAATAGAAGAACACCTGTTGATCACCAGTTCATCGGTGATGACCATCGGTTCATCGGTGATGACCATGAACAAATCGTCAATAATGATGATGGGTTCATCAATACCGATGATCAGCTGCACCAGCTGCTACTTTCCTCCTGTAAAGAGGTTCCTCCTTTTTTGTTGGTTTCATTGTTATTGAATAAATAAAAGTACAGTTAACAAAGTTATATGCTGTTGTTATGTGAGGTTATATTTGTCTTAAACATACAAATAATAAAATATTTGATGATTTTTAGTTTACTTGGAAAAGCTTTGAATTAAAGCAGGAGCAACTGACAAAAGGACAATGTGGAGCCAGCAGTCCACAGCGGGGTCCGGGGGTCCGGGGGTCCCAGGGTCCGGGGCTCCGGTCCTCCAGGGCCGCGGTCCTGCATGTCTGAGCTGCCACCAGACAGCTGTTGCCAACAGTTTTACAGGCCTTGATGACGAGCCAATCAGGACCGTTAATTAGAACCAGGTGTGCTGGTGCAGGGACACATCCAAAACCTGCAGGTCAGCGGCCCTGGAAGCCGAGATCCCAGGACCCCTACTCTACAGGAAGTGGATTCATTATAAAAACAATCGTTTGGATTCTCCTCAGGTCAGAACCCATGTATGAAATATTTCCCCAAACTCTAAAAATATGTCATCCTGCCTGAAACACTGCGAGTGCTCACGAAGTCCTCAAAAATAGCTCCCTAAAGAACAGAGTGGAAGGATTGTTGCCATGGCGTCAGCCTCCTGCCTTAACACACAGATGCTTCGTTGGTTTCACACGGATGTGCCACGATCTGTGTTCTCCAAAACCCGATCAGTTACCAAATACCTCGCCGTCTCAGAGGACGTAAAGCACACACAATCAACGCTATTTTTCTAGTCAAAACCCCACCCTTAACTGTGGAAGTCTGTGGAAGCCTGTGGAAGCCTGTGGAAGCCTGTGGAAGCCTGTGGAAGCCTGTGGAAGCCTGTGGAAGCCTGTGGAAGCCTGTGGAAGCCTGTGGAAGCCTGGACTTTCACCAGCAGCACAGACACACTTCAGGAGTCGAATCGGGGCTGAAGCAGAGGTTTCACACATCTGTCCTTCCACGTGACGGTCCGATTTCACTCCTGCTTGACGTGTTAATTCACATTTGAATGTTAACTTGTGTATTTAGGGAGAATTTTTATCCCTGAAACTGTAAAAGGAAACAAAGTTTTCTGTTTGTGTTTTTTCTTGGGTTTCTCTGGCCGGTAAGCTTCTTCTTTTGTTATCATGATTAGTCCGGGGTCCAGGCAGCCTGCAGGGTCCAAACACTCGAAAATCCACACCGGCACCTCATGAAGCCAAACGGTTGAAATGATGGAACTGTGTCTGCTGGTGGCGCTGTAATAAGATTTAGGTTAGAAAACCGTGAGAGTCAAAACCAAAGCAGATTCTTTCTTCTTTCTTCCTCGGAACGCCCAGATCAAACTCAACCATGTGCATCAGTTTTCAAAAAACTGAAAGTAAAACAATTCCACTTCAATTCCACAACGATACTGAACACTTAAGCACCAATCAAATGTGTGGGTGTGGCCCCAGAGTTACTGTACGCCCACAGAACTGGACACGCCTATTGTGATGTCACACACAGGTTTTTTAAGAGCTGCCGGCGTCATGTGACCTCGCGACAACGCTCCGTTACCACGAGTTCGACTGACCTGGTTTATGCTAAGCTATGATGCTAATTAACAGTTAAATGTCTGGTTGTCGGATCGTTCGGATCTGTCAGATCCGGTCGTTTTGGTCGGTGGGCGGGCCCTCTGAGCACCTTCAGGTTTCTGCTCTGACCCCAATGACGGAGGTTTTATTTTCGATCATCGTACGTGTTTTCCAGCGCAGGTCCGGTCTCGCTGTACAATCAGCTGCTTTGGACTGAAACTCCTCCTTCAGGCGTCCTTTTGTTGTACTTTCCCTTGTTAGGAAAACCGCAGGTGTATTTATAGATTAATAGCGCTTAGCGTTGCATAGTCTGATGATAAATGTCACTTTATGAAGTTATTGATTGTAATCTTTTAAAACTTAGACCAGCGTTGCTCCCTGAGATTCAGGAACACTGTCTTGTGCAAAAGTTAGTACTCCCTTTTATGAAAAGGTTTTTATATACAAAACATAAAAGTCATTTGATCATGATGACTCTTAGTGTTGGAAAAATGCAACATTTGTCTTTTTTCACCATGTCATTATTTATTTAAATAAAATGAGGCTAAAAAGAATGTCTTCAACTGAGACCAGACATCTCCACTTCGGTCTCATCTGTCTACAGGACATTGTTCCAGAAGTCATCCTCGTGCTTTTCCTCTTCAGCCAGTTGGATTGGACTTTGAATCCCAGGAGGCGGTACCATCAGACATTGGATAGACATCCAACCAATCAGGGAAATAAATCATGTGACATAGGTGGAGCTACAAGCAGAACTCTTGGGTTTAGGAGCCTCCCATGATCTCATCTTAGATTTAATCTGCTGGGATGTCCACTTTTAGAAAGATTGTCAGTGCTCTTGAATGTTTTCCACATGTCAATAAATCTTTCACATTATAGAAAGCTGAACTATAAATAGTTTGGAAAAACTGTTGCTGATGTCTTTCCCTCTTGGCAATGTGTTACCACACACCCGAATGCTCCAGACCAGCAAACATCTGCTCTTATACTGGTCTGCACACCTACTGATGATCACACCATTAAGGGCCGCACCCGGCTGCAGCTTACCTTCTCAGATCCTTTGGCAGCAGTTAGGGGGAACTTTGTATTGCCCACAGCTTTTTTTTTTCTTTTTTGCTTTGTTAAATAAATCACAGCATGGTGGAAAAAGTTATATTTTGTCATTCATCTGAGCTTTTATTTCTCTAACTAAGTTGTGTAAATGGACGTTTTTTTCTGATCGTGTTTGGATCAGACGGATGTGATTACAGTTTTATTTCCACTCACAAACAGATCTCTGAAGGCTCCTTGAATGTTACTGAACCTGTAAATGTTATTTGTGTATATATTTTCTGCCCATTGTAAACACCAGGACCAAGTTGTCTGTAAACCTGAGTTTTCTTTCTCCTCCAGGTGAAGGAGCAGACATTTGTTTCTGAGTCGGACGATTGTGGTTAATAAACTTACAGATGTGTTTGAGCATAAATTGTCTGACTCCTGATTTAAATAAGATTTATACATGAAAGCACACGATTGACTTACAAGTTATAAACTGACAAATATTTATGATAAGTAAACTATTTTTATGAACCTCGGATCAAAGGAGGTTTGATGCCAATGGCACATCCTGTATTTATGTCTAGACATTTATTTTGAAGCCAAACAGGAAGTACTGGTTGAGTGTTTTGCAGGTCGGCTGGTTTACCCCAAGAATTTTGCATCATTCTTTTGTAGATGTATAACAGCTAAGATTGGACAGACCCTCGGTTACATTATGTTGAAATGAAACCTGCTCCTGGCGACCACGCTGTTACCGGGGGAGACCGCGCATCATTCATTCAACCTTTTTTAACCACATTAATCAAACAAACTCCAGCAGTCTGCTCCGATAATCAGATTCCTGACAAAAAACAAGGTGGTATTTGGGGCCAATCAGTCATATTTTTGCTGGACCCGCTGGGCTGCAGCTGACAACTGGTCCTTACTGGAACCCCAGCTCCATCCAGGACCTCCAACAAGGACCTCCATCCAAGACCTCCATTCAGACCTCCAACAAGGACCTCCATCCAGGACCTCCATTCAGACCTCCATCCAGGACCTCCAACCAGGACCTCCATCCAGGACCTCCATCCAGGACCTCCAACAAGGACCTCCATTCAGACCTCCATCCAGGATCTCCATCCAGGACCTCCAACCAGGACCTCCATCCAGGACCTCCATCCAGGACCTCCATCCAGGACCTCCAACAAGGACCTCCATCCAGGACCTCCATTCAGACCTCCAACAAGGACTTCCATCTAGGACCTCCAACAAGGACCTCCATTCAGACCTCCATCCAGGACCTCCATTCAGACCTCCTGGATAGAGCTGACGGTGTTCAGACGCGTGAAGCGACTCTGAGAGATGCCGGCTTTTTGATGATTAAAATGTAGGTGATCGTTCACATAAACAGAAGTCTGTCACAGATGATCAGATTTCAGTTTTAATATTCACTAATAAGAGCTTTGGACAATGAAACCTAGAAAAGGCTGATTGGGTTATAAAACATTTAATTCCAAGAGTGTCAATGTTCAGAGGGAGTTTGAAGGCAGCAGGAACATCTAGTTCAACAGAGCCCCCTAGTGGGCGTGTACGGGATTATGTTAGTGCATGGATGTGAAGACGTATGATTCCTGATGATTCCTGATAACTGCTAATATTAACAGTTGTATCTTCTAGTCTCTTGGCCTTGGCCAGAGGACACGCAGGCTCAAGCGCGCCACCCTCTCAGGTGTGTTATCAGACATCGTTCTCTGAAGGTGGGGATGATGATATACATCTCCTAAAGTTTTGTCCTGGTTTTCTCCTGCCTGAGCAATGTTGCCTCTGAAGTACATGGACGTATGAGGAACTGTATGTTTGCCACGTTCCCGTCTGAACTTCCCGCCTGTGTTCATTATGTTTAACAGCCATTACAGCGTCACTGTCTGGCCTGTAAAGGCCAAAAACAAAACAAAAATGGATGAAGTAAAGCATAAACTAAATCATTTTGAAACTGCACCTGAACCGTTCCTGTTTCATATAAAATAGCTGTAACTGCAGAGATATAAGAATAAATGGTGCGCCATCTTAAGCCCGCAGCTCCCCACATGACCCTTTTCCTCAACGATGTTTTACAGACATTTTTCCAAGTGTAGCCCAGCGTGTTCTCACCATTAGACATCGATCTGTCGTCTGGTGTGGTCCCTGCTGACCACAAACATGCAGTAGTACAACGTCTTCTTACGAAAGTTGGTCTGGCTAATTATAGGCCAATTTCTAAGTTGCTGTTCCTTTCAAAATGTTTAGAGAAGATTGTATTTCAACTACAATCATTTATGGATGAAAATGGAACACTAGACATCTTTCAATCAGGTTTAAGGCCTTTCATAGCATTGAATCAGCATTATTAAGGGTCCTTAATGATATCAATCTGGCATGTGATTCTGGGAACTATGTTGTGTTGGTTTTGCTTAACACTAACTGCTGCCTTTGAAATGGTGAAACACAAGATTTTAATAACCCACCTAAATCACCTAGTGGGGATTTGTGGCACTACACGTGATTGGTTGTGTCAGGATTTCAGGCTCAGAATCCTCCTGCACCCCCCTGGACGTTGGACAGCCAAATCAGGGGTGTTGTCCTGTTTTTATAATTTAAGGCCTCCTCCCGACAGCGTCTCTATCAGGACATTTTTCCCAATGAAACAAATAATCCTTCACCCTGTTTCCTCTTTAACCCTGCAACGTCGTCTGTTTTGTTCTTCTGTGAAGAAGTTGTGTGAGTGAAGTTGTTTTTTATTCCAGGTAGCATTTTCAAACGTTGATCCATGCGTTCATTTCATCCTGTTTGGATTACTGTAATTAACTTTATGTTGTTATGCTGCTGCTCCTGCAGGTACCGAGGTCTAGGAGGAAGCGTGGAGGGGACAGGACCTTCTCTACTGCTGCTCCTGCAGGTACCGAGGTCTAGGAGGAACCTCGGAGGGGACAGGACCTTCTCTAATGCTGCTCCTCAACTGTGGAATCACCTGCCCTTGAACATTCAGGAGGCCCCGTCACTTTCTACTTTTAAATAATTGTCTTAAAACACATTTTTATTCTTTGGCTTTAAAACTCATTGACAATTAGTTAGTTAAAGTTATTTCATTCTTATAAGTTTTAATTGATCTTGTCTCTTACAGTTCTCATCCATGTGCAGCACTTTGTTTCAGCTGTGGTTGTTTTAAGTACTTTATGAATACAGTAAGTAAGTAATTCATTCAGTAAATGTTACAAGGTTCTTTTGCGTTACTTTTTATGCAACCTCCTCACCTCTAAACATCTCCCTCTCTCTTCATGTCCAGAACCATGTTTGGAGAAAACCAGCAGAAACACCTCAGACCCACTGTGAAGCACGGTGGTGGAGGGATGATGGTCTGGACCTGGACACCTGTTAAGTCACTGACTGGACCATGAGCTCCTCTGTAGACCAGAGTCTGCCAGAGTACTAACTTCTGGACTCCACTGAATCCCTGTTGTACAAGAAGACAAACATCTCAACCAATGAGGGACCTGCTGCAGCATGTCTCAAATGAATAAGGCGGAGTCGTGTTAAAACAGCAAAGATAATACATTTATTTCTCTTCTGGGCACAGCGAGATACAATGTAAACATGAACAAGATACAAAAGAAGATCAAGACTCATCAGAATGCAAGGGGGTGGAGTCTAGACTTGTAGGGCGGTGCTGATCCTGCATACATTAACCACTAAAGCAGAGGCGTGTCTTCTGAAAACCAATCAGTAGACAGGTTCAAACAAGCAGAAAACAACTTAGCACCTGGTCTGGTCCTCAGAAGGCCTGCAGTGGTTGGAGGAGCTGATGGGGAGACCACTATTCTTGCTTTTCTTGTCTTTATCTTTGTTTTTTATTTGACACACTGCTCCAAAGAGGCGCATGATAATAAAAACAGGCTCCGCCTTTCCCATGAATCCACCTCAGTCAGTCATCAGGAGGCTGAGCTGGGAAACGGTTACGCTGCTCGAGTTTAATTAAGACATGCTGTTGCGTTAATTAAAAACAGGGATTCAAAAAAAAGAGAAAAAGAAAAGCAGTGGTGCCTCATTTCCTCGACACGGCCTCCTCCCAACGGCGCCCAAATCTGTCTGTTAGCTGGGATGTATGACAACACTGTTTGGCCCAAACATGGCCCACGTCTGCAGGCGTCCTTGGCCCACATTTGGCCCACATTTGGCCCACATTTGGCCTTCATTGTTGGCATTGATTCAGGGGGCGTGTAAATGTCTGAAATCAACCACATATCCACCAGATATGGACCAAATCTGCATTTTCTTCTGATCATCTGGGCACCCCTGGCCCCACCCCGTCAAAGCCCATCGGCTAACAGACGTACTGGGCCCAGTCTGGGCCACTTTGGTACTTACGGCACAGTTATGACACTGGTATGTGTTATGTGGGACAGACATGGACGTTATGCGGGGCAAAGGCCAGACTTGTGAGCAAGCTTAAACATTTTTTCCATTTTTGGTGCAACATGATTTGCTATTTAGGATGTCTTTGGCCCATGTGGCCCATGTCTGAGCTATAACTAAAGCCTAAACACTGAAGTAGCCCAGATTCGGCCCAAACGCTACCTCAGAAAGTTTCAAAGGTCTTCTACAGACAAAAAAGCACGTGTTTGATTTTCCAGCACCTGGAAAATCAAACCTGATAAGCTGCACAGGTTCAGAACCTTATTAAGTTTTAGAAAGAGCAGCAAAAGGTTGATGGTTTCAGCCTTCCATCCTCATGTCCAATCAGAGCACAGCTCCGCCCACCTCCCTGTCTCTTTGACTCTCCTCTCTGATCCATCTCCCAGCTCCCTGTCTTCCACATGAACCCTCCTCCATCTCCAACCTTCCCCAAACACACCTGCCGACAATCGATCTCATCACGCTGAAACAAAGACAATCGCTGCCCATCACTCACGACACGGGCAGCAGTCGGTGAGCCATGTTGAGGAAGGCGAGACACAAATAACTCAGAGAAATTGGGGAGAAGAAACTGAACCGTGGCAAAGAAAAGACCTGATATGTTTTGAAATGCTGCAGTAAGACCAGAAGGTGAATGCCGCTGTAAAGTTGTCAGAGATGAACCGATAAGCTTCCGTCTGGTTTGATGAGCCAGACTGCTTCTTGGTGCTGTGCCATGGCTTTCCTTCAAGCGTATAAGGAGAACTGGACAAACCCTCTGTGATGTCATCCAGAGTGAATTTGCAACTCCATTGTTGGAGTTTTGACTTTCGCCATTTTGGAGGAGCTGACTCCGTCCACCTTCACTAGCTGGCTGTTTTAGCTTAGAACTTACCAATATCGGCCATCAGTCTCAGGAGTCCCCTGAACTCCTTGGAGGGGGTTTCAGCGCCGATTAAAAGCCGCCGGCAGCAGAGCTCTGCTAGTCCTCACTTCAGATGTTGTAGCAGTGACTCTTGAAATGAGATTTGAAGAGAACAGACCAAAAGTAATATTAGTCAGCTTAGGTTTGTTGTGGTCACTATGTTCAGGTGGGCATGTTCCAGTTGGCCTCCAGACCTGCTTCTTCTGCTCATTTGCATATTTTTGGACTAACCAGGTTAGCTGGGTTCACTTCCTGCCAACATGGTCCAGTGCAGTAAAGACTGAGTGACATCAGAGGAGGCGTGCCCAGTTCTTTTTATCTTCTTCAGTTTTATTGAGATTTTGAGATGTCGCTTAAGGTTTGTGCCAAAGCTGTGATGAAAACGTGGCTGGAGTCATGAAAATGGAATGAAAGCTTTCCTTTAAGTCCCAGCAGCGTGAAAAATGAGTCTGTTTCCTAAAACGTTGAGTTTACACGACTCATGAACAAAAGCCATCCTGCCATCCTGGAAGGCACATTCATCTGGCAGGTCTCCTGTTTACCGCCGAGACGCTCCTGCTGCCATCAGAGGTTTGAAACGTCGCCTTCACCGCAGCGATCGATGGAGAAAACAAACCTGAGTGGGTTTGACAGCGCTGGGGAGGACATCGTCCCGAGAGGACAACAACAAACACAAAAATCTAAATTCCATTCAGGCACGAGTGTGGCGGCTCCGACACCACCGGGGCTGAGCGAGACCCAACCAGGTCTAACCGGGCCCGGTCCGACCACATCCACCAAGGCCCGTATCAGTCCAACCAGGTCGAGAATCAGTTCAGACAAACCCAACCACGTCCAACCTGGTCCAACCAGGCCGGGTCCAACTAGATTGAACCCGGTCTAACTAGTCCCGTCCAACCAGGTCAAACCAGGCCTGATTCACCCGTCCCGGTGAGGAAGTGACTGCAGTTTCATTCCTGGACCAGTCTCCACTGCTGCTGTAGACTAGGACGAGCAGAACACAGCAGTTTTGATCTAATGTTCCTCTGAGGCATCCAGGACCTCCCAGGACCTCCCAGGACAGCTCCTCCACTAGACTCCACACCTTTGAGATAACAACGATGTACAATCTTTCTCTTTCTACTCCTCCTCTTCACTGAGGAGTTGCTTTTTCATTTTAATTTTTTTCCTTTTTGTCTATTGCACATTTCCTCATGGGTAGATTTAAGAATATAAGAAAAAAAAAAAACAAAAACAAAATCATAACAAAAAAGGAAATAAAGAAGAACGTATAACAAGTGACCCAAGTGGCTCCCTTGCAGGTCAGCTGAGCTGGAACAAGCGAAGCGCCGACGAGCGCCGACGAACGCCGACGGGCGCCGACGAGCGCCGACGGGCGCCGACGGGCGCCGACGAGCGCCGACGGGCGCCGACGAGCGCCGACGGGCGCCGACGAGCGCCGACGGGCGCCGACGGGCGCCGACGAGCGCCGACGGGCGCCGACGAGCGCCGACGGGCGCCGACGAGCGCCGACGGGCGCAGAAGCGACATGTTCAGTGATTCCACACATTTACATAACGCCTTCGTCTCACAAAACCACCGATTTTAATGACAGGTCCAAAAAAGATCTGGCTTCTGATTACAGACAAGTGCAAAAGTTGGTACCCCTCCTTAAACCTGTTTCTTGTGTAAAAACAAGAAAAGCCATCTAAAACCTTACACCTTGTTTTACAGTGACGTTATTCATTTAATATATATTTTTAAAAATCACATGGACGATACTAAGAACACCCTAACTACTTCCAATGATCATCAGCAGATGTGCAGACCAGATGTTTTGGTAGTTTGCTGGTCTGGAGCATTCAGGTGTGTGTTAACACAATGCAAGAGGGAAATACATCAGCAGTGGTTCTAGAGAATCAACTGTTGTTGCGAATGGAAAGGGTTTGTTGGAAGAGTTAAATGTCTTCTGTTTAAAAAGAACATGGAAGAACAACTGACGTTCACAAACCTGCATCTTAACAATCCAACAGACTTCTGAAACAATGTCCTTTGGAAAGATGAGACCAGAGTGGAGATGTTTGGTCTTCATGTCCAGAACCATGTTTGGAGAATACCAGCAGAAACCCCCGACCCACTGTGACGCACGGTGGAGGAGGGATGGTGGTCTGGACCTGCACACCTGTCAGTCGCTGAGGGGACCATGAGCTCCTCTGTAGACCAGAGTCTTCTAGAGACAAATGTGAGGACTTCTGACTGAAACTGGGTCATGTGACAGGAAATGATCCCAAACACAGCAGCAGATCTACATCAGAATGAAAAAAAAAGAATCCTGGATCTGGAATGAGCTGGTTAAAGTCCAGATCTGAACCTGGTTGACAAGAAGGAAAGTTTGGAATAAAAGTCTCGACTTAATATTTCCCTCATATGTTTTTCTTTTGAACTTTATTTTTGTTGAAGAATTAATGGCGAAAAAGAAAAAGTTATAAGATGTTGTTGAGCTTGTGCTTGCGTAATAAAGGAATCAACTGCTGGATTTTTATTTTAATTTAAAAAAAACAGTTAGAGAGGGAACAAACCTTTGCACGACAGTATTTTTTAGCACGTTTCAGAATTGTTTTTGAATAAAGTTGCAGAATTTAGCACCAAGTCAATATTGTCAAAGAACTCATATTAGGATGAGAACATGGAGTCCTTTGAAAATGTTTAAATCCAGATTGTCAAACCATGAAAGATAGAGATAATAAATACGTTTTAATCTGGCATTATGCAAAGAACAATAAAGACGAAGGAAGTGATTTGATAAAGTTGCAGCACACAGCAGCATAAAGAAATAAAATAATTACCCAATTATTACCCAATACTAAATAAAAATTATTTTAGCCACTCTAAAATGAAAACAAAACAAAACAAAACAAAGACAATAACATAATTGATTTTCACTGACCAGCAGTGCAATTCTTTTTGCACTGGGGTAAGCTGTGGATCGATCTTGTAAAAATAATATTAAAGTAAAATAGAATAAATAACAAAAATTAAAATTAAATTTTAAAAAAACAGCAAAAATAACATAAAATAACAAAAGCGAACACAGGAATAAAAAGATGTTGTAATACCCCTGAACCGCCACATGAGGTCTCCAACTTTCTCCCAAAGTCTAAAGTTAAAAAAACACTAATGACTGTGAGTCATCATTTCTTTTGAACAAAACTATTAATAATGAGGCATAAACATTTTTAATAAATAATATGCTGAGTGTTTACTGCATCTTCATATTAATGCACCATAAAACAGTGTTTAAAGTACACTAATTCACAAAACAGAACCACTTCATTCCTCGTTATTGTCATTGTGTGCTCACAGAACAACAATCAAACAAAAAATATGCTTGCGCTAAAATAGATCTCTGCAATTTAGCAGGTACTGTACTTGGTTTAATACTATGATGCTGTCCAGCAGAAACATAATCAAAAGTTAGTGTTCGGCCTCAAACGAGAGCTCACACCTTTCGTTAGGAAAAGTATTTCTGCAGTCTTGAACATCAGCCATGTCACTCATCAAAGTTAGATTTCAAATCTGCATCTGTTTCTGTATTGTGGGAGAATAGAGTCTGTTGAACTAGTTCTAGATTATTCCACATGATTCCATGTATTAAGGATTAAATCCACTAAGACGAAACAGGACAAACTGATCTGTCTTCTGTTAAATGTCAGTTTGATATTGACCACAGGACCGCAGTGTTCACCAGTTTAACTCCTTATGTCCTGTTTTAATGCATCAGAACTATATAAAAACAAACTACAACATGTCAAGTGCTTTTAGGAACTGATAGCAAAACTAGTATGTTAATTTAAAAAATGCTTTAAACGAGAAAAACAAGTTGCACCGTAAATAAATAATAAAATAAATAGAACCTGCCAATGAACTTAGGCTTCTCTTTGGTTTGATCACATTTGGGCTTGAAGCAAATATATCCCTGGGATTTCAAAGATGACCCCAGGAGAGGACTGGGGTCCGGGTTTCTACCCAAACTGTCAGAAACAGGCCTACCCAGCCCAACTAGTTTTTTCTAGAGAACTGCCAAACTGGCAGATTCACCCTCATCTTATCTGTGACGGAGTCTGGAGATGCTGTCTGCAACATCCTGATGACCTCTGATGGGAGAGGTTGGAGCTAGCACCACATGCTAGCCAGAAGTACCCTGGGGGTTGTCAGGTACCAGAATGAGACCCTCAGACCCACCATCAGACTGGATGCTGGTGCAGTGGGCCCTGGAGTCTCATGGAGGCATGAGAACACCCGGCCTGGTGTGTTAGCAGTTCCTGGATGAACATGGCATCAAAGATACTGACTAGTCCACTTGTTCCCCAGTTTAACTTCATGACCTTCCAGGTAAGAGGTCACATCAAGCTGCTGGTTTCATTTCATAAGAAACTTAAATACTGGGCTTGTTTCACCAGTGTTTAAAGACTAACATGGCCAGCCATCCTCATTTTTGGATACGGAGAACCTCTCTGGTTCCTGTAGACTGGACTTTGACTTCCAGGGGTCTTTGGGACATCTCTGATCTCCTGGTCCATTATGAACCACCCAGAACCCTCAGGTCGTCAGGCCTACTTTCTGGACCCAGAGTAAAAACCAAACACGTTGAGGCAGCGTTCAGCTTTGATCCTCCTCACCTGTAGAACAAACTCCCAGAATGCATCAGGGCTGCGGAAACTCAGTTACTTGAAGTTGAAAACCATCTCAGTAATCACCCACAATACACCACAACCTTTATTTCTTCGATCTCATTTGATTGTTTGTCTGTCTTTATTTCTGCTTTTACACTCTTATTTTTTAATGCATTTTTAAAATGTATTTATTTAAAGCACTTTGAATTGTAATTTACAAGAAATTTGATATACAAATAAACTTGCCTTGCCTTTGGTCAACAACACAGAAGAACTGCCTCTGAATGCCATTGGATAGACATCCAACCAATCACAGAAATCAAACATTCTACGTAGGCGGAGCTATGCCACGACTGGTATTAACTAGAACCCAACTCCTCCTGTGGCCTCAACAAAGACAAAGACCTTAATGAACAGACTAGCAGACACGGAACCTGGGCTCAAAGGATGACGGGTCCCTTCGGTTCGCAGTGATTGTCCACATGTTGAACTGGGAACACTGCAGTTGCATCCATCAATTTACTCAATGTTCTTTAATAGGCTTGGAGGGTAGACTGATGTAGCATATGAACAGGGGTTGATCAAACAGAGGCTGCGCTCCACCTGTGATTTTCAGGAGGCGGGATCAACAGACAGAGGAAACTGCCTCTTGATACCATTGATAGATATCCAACCAATCAAAAAGGAATAATGTGAAAAAGGCAGAGCTGCAACAAGATTGAGACAACCAGATGGCTGGTGAACAACTGTTGTTTTTACAGTAAAATCCTTGTTGATCCATGATGTTATTAGTGATTCTGCTGCAACTTAATTGTTTAAAATCATCACTCTTTGACGCTTCTGTGTGAGTCATCATATAAAGCCCCACCCCCGGCCCTCTGTGATTGTTCAAGACGTTCCATTGTGGTGGAAGTGGTTGTGAAGAGAGGGCTCCAGACCCCTGTCACCAAAGAGAACTTTCCCAAAGTGAAGGCTTATGACCTGGCTATCTAAATGATTTTGCTTCTCGTAATAGTTGGACATGGAATTAAAGATTTGGATGTGTTTGAGGGGTTTCTGAAGAATAATATCACCATTCTACTTAGGTTTTAGGCTGTAGTTGGAAATAGGATGTAACAAGAAAGCAGAAATAATTCTCTAAGGAAGTTTTGTCACAAGTGACTGAAATGTGAGCATAGAAAGTAAATAAAGCTTGTTCGGTGACTTGTGGCTTAAAACAAACAGATCCTCTGAAGACTCAAGGCCCTTAAATCTTGGTCTGTTCTTCAATCTCTTTGTTGGATCAATTAGACCATTCAAGATCAAAACCTTTGAACAGTACGATAAAACGCTCGGTGGTGTTCGCAGGACTATGGCACTCACAAGATTTGGTACATTTGCCACCCACCATTTAAAACTTCCATTCAGGTGATCAAATACTAAAGGCACTTTATCGGCCATCGTAGTCAGTGATGGGCAGGAACAACGCGGCCATAACCCTGCCGAGATGCAAACCATAAACCAAATAATTTCCTGTCTAGGAAACTGTTCTCAAATTTTCTATTTCAAGGCTGACCAATCCATGTTTCTACATAAGTTCCTGCAAAATATTTAAAATCCGTACCCTTGGGGTTTTTTTTTGTACAATTTAGTAAAACCAGCACTGAAAGTGTTCTTTCTTATCAGGTAAAACATCTTTTCTTGGAGGACCCAGTCTTGCCGTGAATTTTCAGGACATATTGCTTCAGAGGTAATGTCAACCAGCTGTTTGGAGACATCTTATGGGGGAGGAGGGGTGAAAGTTGGGCAAAGATCTGGGCTTGGTTTTATTTTTTCCGCTCTAGGTAGTTGGAAGGGACCCAGCCCTTGCGGGGGTGCAGGCTGTCCTGTACCTGGCAGTACCACCAGCCATTGGGGTTTCTTTCTAACACCTCCAGACAGGTGCCTTCAGTGAAACCCATTGTCTCCTCATCTCCACGATAGTCAGCGATGGACACATAAACGTCCCTGCTGAGGTTATTGTGGATCTTCTCTATGGGTTTGGGCCGCACCGTCGACACGGGGATGCCATTGCGCTGGTTGGCTCTGCTCAAAGCTTCTTGGACATTACCAGTGCTGAACGCCATGCCCGTAGACCCGAGACCAGAGTGATCGGCAGGCCTCGCTTGACTCTCAACGACGACATGTGGTCGCACAGTGCTGAAGGAGGCATTTCGGCGGACACCAAGCGTGGCAGAACCAGAACCATAGTAATCACTTCTGCCAAGCGATTCATTCCTCCTCAATGACCCAGTCATGTACTGAGTGTCCTTTGCTGGCTGTTTTGTGGTGACAAATACAGACTGGGGTCTGACTGCCACCTGCCGTACTCCGTTCCTCATCCGCACACCTCCATTAACCATCCCAGACGGCTTTGAGAAGCCTCCAGGAGGCTTAGATGGAATTGGTGGAGAATCTCTCCTCAAACTTTGAGGCTGTCGGGTCAAACCCTGAATATTGATGTTATTCAGCGCCAAAACATGTTGCTCATTCTTATCCAGGCAGTTTGACATACTCCCCCCATTCCCTTGTCGCTCTGATTCTAATACACCAGCATCACCTGCTTGTCTCACAGGTTCCAGGTAGTACGACGGAGCCCAGCCCTCCTCTGAGCCCCAACGGATGTACCACCATCCACTCTCCTGCTTCTCTAGAACCTCAACTTCTACCCCTGCTGGGAAACTAATCTCAGAGTCCTGGACCTTCTTGTAGACATCCAACGAGCGGTAGAGGATGGGGCCTTCCACATCGGAGTCACCACGACTCCCTTTGGAGTAAACAGAAGACAAGTCAGAGGTACTCCGAGAACACATCGACTCCTCTGAAGAGATAACGGACCCTGTTTCAGAGTCGTCTCCACGAGAAGACTTGAGGCTGTGACGATACTGACTTGTAGGCCTGAGCTGCCGTCTCAGAGAGCTGATGTCCATCCTCTCAGGGCTATGTGGTTCTGTTTTGGTCAGGAGAGGTTTAGGTCTGACAGAGGGCTTGGGCCTGGTGGAAGGGCTCTGACCGATTCGCCGCTCCACATCCCGGTTCAAGGCAGGACTTTTTTTTGTCAGGCCTCTCCCCAGGTCATCTGAAGAGGAGTGAGGACTGTTGTCCTTAGACCTGAGGCTGACTTCTACATGTCTGCCCAGGGTCTGGCTTCTTCGATTCATCTCTGGTGTCATGGTTTTCATGGGTCTGCCAGTTAGAGGTGAAGATCCGGAGGGTTTTCGTGGGACTGTGGAGGAATGGTAGGTCCTTGGGGAGCTGGGCTCACTGGAACCTTTAGCCGTGGTTCCTTCAACACCACAGCTTGGCCTAAAGCCATCATTCTCATAGATGCATTCTTCTTTAGTGACCTCCTCTACAGACCTGAAGGAAGTTCTTCGGTGAGCAAAAACAGGTGAAGCTTTGCAAATGGGAGGTGAGGCTTTGCTTGATGGAGGAGAGCTTCGGTACTTGTCACCAACAACGCTGGTAGTCTTCATATCATGAGAACGCTCATTCTTCAAAAAGTCAGACTCATTTTCGCCTCCAACTGCAGGAACATCATATTCAGGTTCCTCATAGGAAGGTCTGCTGGGTGGTTCTGTGGCTTTGGGAGCAGGGTTAGACAGTTGGGGAGCCTCTTCATGGTCTGGTTTTTTCACAGGAGGATCTGGGGGTGGGACTTTGGGTCGGGTAAGAGTGCTGCTCCGGCGGCTGAGGTTCGGCTTCTTACGTTTGTCGATGTATGAGCATGGTGCCCAACCCTCCATCTCTCCAATCTGGACGTACCACCAACCTCCAGGGTTCTTTTCTATTACCTACAACACCAAAGAGAGAAGAACTAATTAACTCCTTCAGAAGTTTTTCCTCAAACATTACATTCCCACATAAAAATTACTATAAATCTCCATTCAAAGTAATTTTATTTATACAGCGTCTATTACAACACAAGTTGTCTCCAGGATCTGTCCAGAGACCAGAACATGACCCCCGAGCAATTATTACATAAACAACGGCAGGTAAAAACTTCCCTAGTGGAAGAAAAACCTTAAACCAAACAGAACTAGGAAAAGATGGGATGTCTGCTCAAGCTAGTTCTCAGTAGTCCAGCTAGTTAGTGTCTGCAGAAGAAATTCTGTCGGCATCATCAGATTCCTGTCTCAACAACGTATCATCCCTCCTGTCTGTTAGGAAGGATGGTGTGAGCATTCATCTCAGCGACTACGCCGTTGTCCTCTGTCCTCTTACATCGGCCTTTTGTCCTCCGCGGAAACTGATGCCATCAGAGATGGAGGACTGGAAATCTGCAATGGTGTAATACTCTGCTTCCACAGCAGGGGGCTCTGGTGGTTTGGGCAACTGGAAACCCTGAACACACAGAGAAGAGATGAAACATTTATGAGCTAAAGTTCACACTGCTTTTAATCCAGTGTTGTTTGTCTAAAACATACTAGTCACTGGTCAGTCCCAAGATCCCCCCACGATTCAACAGCTTTAGATCCACCTTAAGCAGCAGGAACCCTCAGTAGATGTTTCCTTCAGCAGGAACCCTCAGTAGATGTTTCCTTCAGCATCAGGAACCCTCAGTAGATGTTTCCTTCAGCATCAGAAACCCTCAGTAGATGTTTCCTTCAGCATCAGGAACCCTCAGTAGATGTTTCCTTCAGCATCAGGAACCCTCAGTAGATGTTTCCTTCAGCTGCAGGAGCCCTCAGTAGATGTTTCCTTCAGCAGGAGCCCTCAGTAGATGTTTCCTTCAGCATCAGGAACCCTCAGTAGATGTTTCCTTCAGCATCAGGAGCCCTCAGTAGATGTTTCCTTCAGCAGCAGCCCTCAGTAGATGTTTCCTTCAGCAGGAGACCTCAGTAGATGTTTCCTTCAGCATCAGGAACCCTCAGTAGATGTTTCCTTCAGCTGCAGGAGCCCTCAGTACATGTTTCCTTCAGCAGGAACCCTCAGTAGATGTTTCCTTCAGCATCAGGAACCCTCAGTAGATGTTTCATTCAGCAGGAGCCCTCAGTAGATGTTTCATTCAGCAGGAGCCCTCAGTAGATGTTTCATTCAGCAGGAACCCTCAGTAGATGTTTCCTTCAGCAGGAGCCCTCAGTAGATGTTTCCTTCAGCATCAGGAACCCTCAGTAGATGTTTCCTTCAGCTGCAGGAGCCCTCAGTAGATGTTTCCTTCAGCAGGAACCCTCAGTAGATGTTTCATTCAGCAGGAACCCTCAGTAGATGTTTCATTCAGCAGGAACCCTCAGTAGATGTTTCATTCAGCAGGAGCCCTCAGTAGATGTTTCCTTCAGCTGCAGGAGCCCTCAGTAGATGTTTCCTTCAGCATCAGGAACCCTCAGTAGATGTTTCCTTCAGCATCAGGAACCCTCAGTAGATGTTTCATTCAGCAGGAGCCCTCAGTAGATGTTTCCTTCAGCATCAGGAACCCTCAGTAGATGTTTCCTTCAGCATCAGGAACCCTCAGTAGATGTTTCCTTCAGCGGCAGGAGCCCTCAGTAGATGTTTCCTTCAGCGGCAGGAACCCTCAGTAGATGTTTCCTTCAGCAGCAGGAACCCTCAGTAGATGTTTCCTTCAGCACCAGGAACCCTCAGTAGATGTTTCCTTCAGCGGCAGGAACCCTCAGTAGATGTTTCCTTCAGCAGGAGCCCTCAGTAGATGTTTCCTTCAGCATCAGGAACCCTCAGTAGATGTTTCCTTCAGCGGCAGGAGCCCTCAGTAGATGTTTCCTTCAGCATCAGGAACCCTCAGTAGATGTTTCCTTCAGCGGCAGGAGCCCTCAGTAGATGTTTCCTTCAGCGGCAGGAACCCTCAGTAGATGTTTCCTTCACCGGCACGAGCCCTCAGTAGATGGTTTTATCTTCTTCACCAGTGTTTCTCATGGTTGTGGAGGAAATCTGGCATATTCTTATTTCCAACATTACATCATTGCAATTCCAGATTTTTATTCCAAACTTTCCTTCTTGTAAACCAGGTTCAGGTCTGGACTTTAACCAGCTCATTCCAGAACCTGAATTCTTTTATTTTTCATCATTCTGATGTCGATCTGCTGCTGTGTTTGGTATCATTTCCTGCCACAGTACCCAGTTTCAGACAGATGTCCTCACATTTGTCTGTAGAAGACTCTGGTCTACAGAGGAGTTCATCTTCCAGTCAGTGACTGATAAGTGTCTAGGTCCAGACCACCGTGCTTGGCGGTGGGTCGGAGGTGTTTCTGCTGAAATGCTGTGTGTGGTTTTGTCTTAGAAACTTCCAAACAAACCATCTTAGTTCAGTCTTCTTCTGACTACTCTCATGGACGTCCAAGGATCTTAACCAGACCAATAAGCTGAACACCTGCAGGACCGTCACACACCTTTAAAACTGTTGTACATTTCACCGTCATTATTACAACACAGTTCATCATAACAATCATGTTTATCATCATACTGACATTTCAGTGTTTTTACTGTCATTTTATTGCCTTTGGCTCTTAAACCCAACGTCATGCTATAACCTGTTTCTTTTTATTTTATTTTATAAATTTAATTTATTGTGCAGCACCGAGGGTTTGAGAGTAACGTAATTTGATTCTCTGTATGTATCTACATGTGGTATAACTGACAATAAACGAGACTCTGACTTTGACTTGTAGACCGAAAGATGGTTCCCAAAGCTTTCTCAGCATTAAAGTGACCTTGGTGCTGATCATAAGCAGCACCAGGCTGCACCCTTTAAACCCTGTGGAACTAGTAGGCAGGTACTTGTTGCTCACATGCTTTTTTCTGTTTTTGGCTTTTGTTTCAGCACACAACTGTAAGTTTCTGTCATTTTGGGACTGAGCCAGAACCCTGCAGTGAGCAGCAACTTATGAAGTGTCTTACCAGGTTGGTTTCTCTTCGAGGGGGAGGTTTTTGCCTCAGATTTGGAGACCCTGATAAAGACAATAACATGTGATTAAAATTGTGTTCATCCTGTCAGATCTGTGTTAGTTTGTGCGTGCAGTTCAAGTCCTCCAGCATTTGAAGACCCACAGGTTAGTCTGGCAAATCTTATTTGACTTCTCCCAGCCAGAAACAGCAGCAGACACGTAGCTTACCTACAGCATCAAAGCCTACACCAAAGGAAAATTGACATGTCTTATTTTTTTTAGATTAAAAAAATCCCTTTTTCTGTGATTCAAACATGAAAAACATGAGTTTGACAGGCAGTCACCTATTTCCACTCTGTGCGGGGCTACTCTGGCCACGGCTGGAGACTCTCCTCTGCCTTTGCTGTCATGGAGGGCGGCGCTCGCTGCGATCCCCAGACAGGGACTGTTGGTGTCCCGGCCCGCGCTCAGCCGACGGCCCGTCTCAGCATTGATCTCGGAGCTGTAGGGCATGGGCAGGCTGATCTCGCTCTTGGAGATGTGGCGCTCCGGCGTAGTGCTGCCTTCCCCGTCTGTCTGGATGTCCTTCTCGCTGACGGACTTTTTTTGCAGCAGGTTGCTGATCTCCATGATGTTACCAATGATCTCTACCGGCCCCGTCAGGGTCTTCTTACGGGGCGAGAAGTCTTCGTTAAGTTTCTTCAAGTATGAGGCCGGCGCCCAGCCCTCTTTCCCCAAATATCTGTGAGAAAACATATAATAAGGAACCTTTGATGTCCTGTGTTGTACTTTTACAAGCACTTATAAAGGCGCAAACCACTACCGACCACTAGAGTCCGGATCCAGGCCTGTGGTTCCTCTAACAACCACTAGAGTCCAGATCCACGCCTGCAGTTCCTCTACCAACCACCCTGAGGTACTGGACCTCAGGGTCCGGATCCGAACCTGAGATTCCTCTACCAACACTAGAGGTCCAGATCCACGCCTGCAGTTCCTCTACCAACCACTAGAGTCTGGATGATGATCTGATGACCACCACGCAAATTCTGTCAGTTGACAGTACCCAACTATAAAATAGTAAAATAAGAAAAAACTAAATATGTTTTTTCTATATCTCCTTAAACCAAGAAGGATTTGAAAAAAAAAATCTTTCCATTACACTTGGTGATGTTTGTCTTGGATGCAGTTGCTCGGCTATGAAAACCAATTTATGAAGCTCTCTAAACACTGTTCTTGATCTAATCAATTCAAATTCATAATTTCAATTCAATTTTATTTATATAGCGTCTATTACAACACAAGATGTCTCCAGATCTTTCCAGAGATCCAGAACATGACCCCCGAGCAATTATTACATAAACAACAGCAGGTAAAAACTCCCCTTTAAGAGGGGAGAAACCTGGACCAGGACCTGAATCATGAGGGGGGACCCTCCTGCTGAAGGCCAGCCGGGTAGAGCAGGAAGTAAAGAAAGAATAGAGACATAGAGACACCGTCAAAGGTACAAGACAGGATACAATAGTAACTATCATCAGTAGTCCAATTAGACTTCTGTGTATATGGGTGATATATGGATAGACGGGGATCCAAGGGGATGAGGACTGCAGGTCGGGATGTCAGCAAGTATCCAACAGACATCCACACAGACAGGTGGAGGCAGACACTGGGATGGTCAGAGGTGGAACTGCAGGTCAGCAAGCAGCTCCTGAGGTTCTGGTCTGCAGGACATGTACAGAAGAGGAAAAGAAGGGCCAGACAAGCACAACAAACTACAAGAACAATGGACCACAATTAAGTTTATGGGATACTGTTAATAAATGAGGGTTGAGGTGAAGAAGAGACAGAGAAGGCAAAGAGAAAAAGAGAAGGTGAAAGGCACCACTCAGTGGATCATGTTGGTGCCCCCCTGCAGCAGAGGCCTATAGCAGCATATCTACACCGAAGCTGTTTAAGATGAGCTGCTCTAATCTGGTCCTGCAGCTGCAGCTTTGACTACTGGTCCTGACACATTAAGGTACTAAATATACACTAACTATATGCTTTATTAAACAGAAATGTTTTAAGTTTAGTTTTAAAGGTGGAGGTGGTGTCAGCCTCCTTCACCCAAACTGGAAGTTGGTTCCAGAGTGATGGTTCCTGGTAGCAGAAGACCCGTCCTCCAGATCTACATCTGGATCTTCTAGGAACTACGAGTAAACCTGCACCCTGAGAACGGAGAGCTCTATTAGGAACGTACGGTACTATCAGGTTTTGCAAATATCGCGGCGCTGGGCCATTTTGGACTTTATATGCAAGTAATAAAATTTTGAATTGGATTCTAAATTTTACGGGGAGCCAATGGAGGGAAGCTAAAACTGGAGAGACGTGGTCTCTCTTGTTGGTTCCTGTCAGCATTCGCGCTGCTGCATTTTGGATCAGCTTGAGGATCTTCAGAGAATTACTTGGACATCCAGCCAACAACACGTTACAGTAATCTAGTCTAGAAGATACGAACGCATGAATTTAGTTTTCCAGCATCACTCTGGGAGAGGATGCTCCTGATCTTTGTGATGTTACGGAGGTGGAAAAACGCAGTTTTACAAACCTGATTAATCTGCTGTTTAAATGACAAATCCTGATTGAATATAACGCCAAGGTTTCGCACAGTTTTACTGGAGGCCATCGCAAGACCATCTAATCCCTTCCTAAGCTGTTTGGGACCACAAACAACAACCTCTGTTTTATCAGAATTTAGTAGCAAAAAGTTTCTGGACATCCAGTTCTTGATGTCCTTAAGACACATCTGAAGTTTGTCTAATGGTTCTGTTTCATCTGGCTTCATAGACAGATACAGCTGCGTATCATCAGCATAACAATGAAAATTAATGCCGTGGTTCCGGATAAAACTTCCCAAGGGTTGCATGTATAAACTGAACTAGATTGGCCCTAGAACTGAACCCTGTGGGACACCATAGCAGACCCTCATCTGTACTGAGTAAACCTCATGAACATGAACAAACTGGAATCTATCAGACAGATCTGATTTAAACCAATCTAGAGCTGTCCCTTTAATCCCAACAACATCCTCTAGCCTCTGCAGTAAAATGCTGTGATCTATAGTATCAAAAGCAGCACTGAGGTCCAGCAGAACCAGTATGGACACTAACCCATTGTCTGAGGTCCAACAGAACCAGTATGGGCACTAATCGAGTATCTGAGACCATAAGAAGGTCATTCGAGACTGGAACCAGTGCTGTTTCTGTGCTATGATGCATCTGAACCCTGACTGAAGAACTTCAAATAGATCATTTCTATACAAATGTTCACACAGCTGCTGCAACGACCTTTTCCAGAATTTTAGAGATAAATGGAAGGTTGGAAATCGGTCTATAAATGGATAAAATGTCTGGATCAAGAGAGGGTTTTTTAAGTAATGGTTTGATTACTGCAACTTTAAAAGCCTGTGGCACATATCCTAAGACTAGGAACAAGTTGATCTGTTTCAGTATTGTCGCTCCAATAAGAGAGAAAACATTTTTAAGTAGTCGAGTAGGGATTGGGTCTAACAGACACGTGGATGATTTAGATCCATTGACGACTGAGGTCAGCTCAGAGAGGTCAACAGGAACCAAACAGTCTAGAGTCAGGTCAGGGAGGTCTACAGGAACCGAACAGTCTAGAGTCAGGTCGGAGCATAAGGGAGTCGCTGAGGTTGAAGAAATGCCCACAGCCACTGCCGGGAGGGCCTGGCCGATTTCCTCTCTAATTCTGACAATTTTATTGCTAAAGAAGCTCATAAAGTCTTCACTACTGAGAGCTGCTAATACTGAAACAGATCAACTTGTCCCTGGTCTTGGGAAATGTGCCACAGGCTTTTAAAGTCGCAGTAATCAAACCATTACTTAAAAAACCCTCTCTTGACCCAGACATTTTAGCTAATTATAGACCAATTTCCAACCTTCCATTCATCTCTAAAATTCTGGAAAGGGTAGTTGCAAGCCAGCTGTGTGAGCATTTGTATAGAAATGATCTATTTGAAATTTTTCAGTCAGGGTTCAGAATGCATCATAGCACAGGAACAGCACTGGTTCCAGTCTCCAATGACCTTCTTATGGCCTCAGATAATGGGTTAGTGTCTATACTGGTTCTGCTGGACCTCAGATAATGGGTTAGTGTCCACACTTGTTCTGCTGGACCTCAGATAATGGGTTAGTGTCCATACTGGTTCTGCTGGACCTCAGTGCTGCTTTTGATACCATAGATCACAGCATTTTACTGCAGAGACTAGAGTATGTTGTTGGGATTAAAGGGACAGCTCTAGATTGGTTTAAATCAGATCTGTCTGATAGATTCCAGTTTGTTCATCTTCATGAGGTTTCTTCCGTACAGACGAGGGTCTGCTATGGTGTCCCGCAGGGTTCAGTGCTAGGGCCAGTCCTGTTCAGTTTATACATGCAGCCCTTGGGAAGTTTTATCCGGAACCACGGGATTAATGTTCATTGTTATGCTGATGATACGCAGCTGTATCTGTCTATGAAGATGAAACAGAACCATCAGACAAACTTCAGATGTGTCTTAAGGACATAAATTTCCAGAAATTTTTTGCTACTAAATTCTGATAAAACAGAGGTTGTTGTTTGTGGTCCCAAACACCTCAGGAAGGGATTAGATGGTCTTGCGATGGCCTCCAGTAAAACTGTGAGAAACCTTGGCGTTATATTCGATCAGGATTTGTCATTTAAACAGCAGATTAATCAGGTTTGTAAAACTGCGTTTTTCCACCTCCGTAATATCGCAAAGATTAGGAGCATCCTCTCCCAGAGTGATGCTGGAAAACTAATTCATGCGTTCGTATCTTCTAGACTAGATTACTGTAACGTGTTGTTGGCTGGATGTCCAAGTAATTCTCTGAAGATCCTCCAGCTGATCCAAAATGCAGCAGCGCGAGTGCTGACAGGAACCAACAAGAGAGACCACGTCTCTCCAGTTTTAGCTTCCCTCCATTGGCTCCCCGGAAAATTTAGAATCCAATTCAAAATTTTATTACTTGCATATAAAGTCCAAAATGGCCTAGCGCCGCGATGTTTGCAAGACCTGATAGAACCGTACGTTCCTAATAGAGCTCTCCGTTCTCAGGGTGCAGGTTTACTCGTAGTTCCTAGAAGATCCAGATGTAGATCTGGAGGACGGGTCTTCTGCTATCAGGAACCATCACTATGGAACCAACTTCCAGTTTGGGTGAAGGAGGCTGACACCACCTCCACCTTTAAAACTAAACTTAAAACATTTCTGTTTAATAAAGCATATAGTTAGTGTATATTTAGTACCTTAATGTGTCAGGACCAGTAGTCAAAGCTGCAGCTGCAGGACCAGATTAGAGCAGCTCATCTTCAACAGCTTCGGTGTAGATATGCTGTTATAGGCCTATGCTGCAGGGGGGACCAACATGATCCACTGAGTGGTGCCTTTCACCTTCTCTGTTTCTCTTTGCCTTCTCTGTCTCTTCTTCACCTCAACCCTCATTTATTAACAATATCCCATAAACTTCATTGTGGTCCATTGTTCTTGTAGTTTGTTGTGCTTGTCTGGTCCTTCTTTTCCTCTTCTGTACATGTCCTGCAGACCAGAACCTCAGGAGCTGCTTGCTGACCTGCAGTTCCACCTCTGACCATCCCAGTGTCTGCCTCCACCTGTCTGTGTGGATGTCTGTTGGATACTTGCTGACATCCCGACCTGCAGTCCTCATCCCCTTGGATCACCGTCTATCCATATATCACCCATATTCACAGAAGTCTAATTGGACTACCAATGATAGTTACTATTGTATCCTGTCTTGTACCTTTGACGGTGTCTCTATGTCTCTATTCTTTCTTATTTCTTGCTCTACCCGGCTGGCCTTCGGCAGGAGGGTCCCCCCTCATGATCCAGGTCCTGGTCCAGGTTTCTTCCCTCTTAAAGGGGAGTTTTTCCTGCCACTGTTTGGCTTACGGTTTTTCTTCCACTAGGGAAGTTTTTACCTGCTGTTGTTTATGTAATAATTGCTCGGGGGTCATGTTCTGGGTCTCTGGAAAGCGCCTAGAGACAACTTGTGTTTTAATAGACGCTATATAAATAAAATTGAATTGAAAATTGAATTGAATTGAAAAGTGTCGTTCATCCCCTGCAGAGCATAGCTCCAAACAACCATCGGAGAAGCGTTCCATCCTTACCGTTGACACGCGGACTGGAGAGCCAAACAGTCCCGGTAAAAGCAGCTTCCAACCTTGCTGGGCGTCCGTACGTGACCCGCAGCTGACTCTGACCCGGACAGAGACTTTCCGTCGCTATATTCTCTCGTACAAGGGCCGTGTGTGAGATGGGGGGGCCAACCCCTCCCCACAGACAGACCCTGCTCTTGGAAACAGATCCTGACGTACAAAACATGTTTTGTAAACCAGGAACCTTTCTCAGAACATGCTATCAAAACAACAGACTTTTCCCAGCTCTACTCACAAAATAAAAACTTCCAACAGGCACACAAAAGAAATAACAAGACTTTTCTCAGATATAAGCGAACAATTAGAAAAACATCTTACATAATCAATGTTTGGTCTGACCAGGACAACTAACAATAATTCTCCTTACATCTTATAATACAGCATACAGGTGACTGTGGAATATTTAGGAGCCAGGACTGGATTTGTTGCGCAGGTGACGTCCTGTCACAGTTCCAGGCTGGACTTCACTGAGCTCCTGAGAGCGACACATTCTTTCAAATAGTTGTAAAAACAGTCTGCATGTCGACGTGCTTGATTTTATATACCTGTGGTCACGGAAGGGACTGGAACACCTGATTCCCATTGTTTGGATGGGTGAGTCAGTACTTTTGGTACGTTGGACCATAAACCATTTCCAGCGGCAATAACATGTCATTTACGGATGAGGAAGTGATAACTGCTGGCCATTGGCCGAACCTACTGTCAATCACATTAGAAATAAATTTACAGCGTTACATAAACTCTCCTAGTGTGGTACAAAAACATTCACCCCCCCAGAGTTGTCATGGATGTGAACCGATTGAGACCAAAACGGATGTTTACTCCACTCACCTGATGTACCACCAGCCCTCCAGGTTCTTCTGGATCACCTCCACGGTAACTCCTTTCTCAAAGCTCACCTCGTCCCTCCCTTGACTGGCGTACGGCTGGATCGTCACATATTTCTCCTCTGGCAGTGGAGAAAAGGAAAAACAACCAGATATGGAGATGTTAGTGAGAAACTGGAAGGTTTATAAAAAATAATTAAATTCCAAAAAACGAACACTTAATTTTGTCCAAAACAGCGATAAACAACAGGTTCAACTTCTGCAACGACAGCTTGTTTCTTATTCACAATGGGACTCATGAAAGCTATGGTTGAGGTTAAAATGATAAATATCTCCCCAAAACACCACCACAACTGTAGTCTCACCACAGCTGATCAGATCAATTGATCAGCATTTGGACCTCACTTAAAGAACTGCAGGAGTTGTAACAGTGCTGTGAAGGAGGAAGACCGGACAGATGTTTCCAAGTTTTACTGAAACATCTGCAGGACGCAGCGGTGGAAATGTTGGGCCCCATGAAAGAAAACACAAAATCCTCCAAAACTTCACATGAATCAAGATCCCAGGTTACCACCACAGACCTACCAATGGTCCTAAAGTAGGTGGACAGGAAATGGGTATAGAGAGAGAGAGGGGAAAAAAAGGAGGAAAGAGCGACAGGCCGGAATTTGGACCTGCACTGCCTGCACAAGGGCAATAGCCTCTGTAAAGGGCGCCCGCTCAAGCCACTGAGCTATCCGGGCCCGACAGTCCTGGTTTTTACCACCAGGAGTCAGTGTTCAGTCACAGATTTACTCCTTTTGTCCTCAAAAGTTGGAACTTTTGAGTTCCAAGTTGAAGGTTTCAACTGGAATGAGTGCTGAAGTGGTAAACCGTAAACCCCTAAAGGTCCACTCCCCTACCCTGAGGTGAGGTCAGCAAAGTAAACACATTTGAAACTGGTAAATACAGTTGTGTCTTGTTCAAAGATGGCTGATGATGGCTGGAGTCTCCAGCTGAGTTGATCCGTGAATCCCTCATTGAAATGAAACCATGACTTGAAGAACACGTGAGCTTTTCTGAAGTTCTCAGGTAGACGCACCGATCAGGGGCACCGACGCACCGATCAGGGGCACCGACGCACCGATCAGCGGCACCGACGCACCGCTCAGGGGCACCGACGCACCGCTCAGCGGCACCGACGCACCGCTCAGCGGCACCGACGCACCGCTCAGCGGCACCGACGCACCGCTCAGCGGCACCGACGCACCGATCAGCGGCACCGACGCACCGATCAGCGGCACCGACGCACCGCTCAGGGGCACCGACGCACCGCTCAGGGGCACCGACGCACCGATCAGGGGCACCGACGCACCGATCAGCGGCACCGACGCACCGCTCAGCGGCACCGACGCACCGCTCAGCGGCACCGACGCACCGCTCAGGGGCACCGACGCACCGCTCAGGGGCACCGACGCACCGATCAGGGGCACCGACGCACCGCTCAGCGGCACCGACGCACCGCTCAGCGGCACCGATGCACCGCTCAGCGGCACCGACGCACCGCTCAGCGGCACCGACGCACCGCTCAGCGGCACCGACGCACCGCTCAGGGGCACCGACGCACCGCTCAGGGGCACCGACGCACCGATCAGGGGCACCGACGCACGGATCAGCGGCACCGACGCACCGCTCAGCGGCACCGACGCACCGCTCAGCGGCACCGACGCACCGCTCAGCGGCACCGACGCACCGCTCAGCGGCAGGTGTGCAGAGCTCTGTTGAAGCAGATGTTTGCTGGTCTGGAGTTGTGTGTTAACACAATACCAAGAGAGATGGTTCATCATGGACCAGGAGGTCAGAGATGTATTTTGTCTGATAGGGTTAAAACTTTAAAACACTCTTTGTTTTATCTCATTGTTATTTTACGGTCTGTATACTGCTCGTCTTCTAAGATAGTTGTACACGTCAGAGAATATATCTTGTACTTGTTGCTTATCTACATGTCATCTGTGACCTCCTTATTTTCAATAAAAGCCTCAAGAGGCCATCAGAGGGGGGGTGCGGACAGAGACGAGAGCAGCGGAGATGTAGCTGTTTCTCTGTCCGTCCTCCGTGATGATGTATGAAAACTTACTGACTTGTCTTTCTTCCTTATTGTGTGTTTAATAAATGTTATGTCGTTTAAACCTGACATTGTCCCAAGACCATTCAGAGAGTTATAAACCAACAGCAGGATTTTGGTACATCTGTTCTGGGACAGACAGGAAGCCAGTGTAAAGATCTAACACTGGACTTAAATGGTCCAGTCTCCTGGTCTCCTGCAGTCCACTTAGCTGACCACCAGGGGCTTTGCTTTATCTCAGAACAAATGCAGACATCCTTGTTGATCTTCTGAGTGTTAGGATGGCAGTTTAATCCAAAGCAAACATTTCATTCTGTTTAGTTTAAATTTAGTAAATGTATTATACTAAACTGCATTGTCCACCCTCTCTGATAGCTGGTCAATATCACAAATACCACAGATACATCGATTTTAAAATAATCTCCCTAAAACTGATGAGACTTCAGGATCTTCCAGTGTTTTTCTGTGAAGCTGAAAACTAAAGAAGACTTGAACTCTGGTCTCTAAGGGACTGACACTGAACAGCCATTGGCTCATCTGTATTTAAGGGGTGGAGCTTACTGATAGATCAGTTCAGTGGATCCATATGGTGAGTAAAACCAAAAAATCTGATGTTCGTTGTTTGGACAAGGGTTAACGAGGCTCCATCCTTGAGCCAGGGGGCCAGATCTTCACCCAGAAGGTCCAGCTGGGCTTAGCACAAACAAACCACGTGTGTTTGACCTCCTGTGCACTCAAAACTGGAACTTGAGACACTGAAACTAAACAAACAAAAACTGTGAAACCTTATTAGTACCTAACGTTCCTCATAGAGCTCTCTGTTCTCAGAGTGCAGGTCTACTCGTATTTCCTAGAAGATCCAGATGAAGAGCTGGAGGACGGGTCTTCAGTTATCAGGCACCATCACTCTGGAACCAACTTCCAGTTTGGGTGAAGGAGGCTGACACCACCTCCACCTTTAAAACCAAACTTCAAACGTTTGTGTTCAGTAAAACATCTAGTTGGTGTAAACTTTAGTGTGTCAGGACCAGTAGTCAAAGCTGCAGCTGCAGGACCAGACTGGAGCAGCTGGTCTTCAACACAGCTTCATCTGGATCTGCTGCTGTAGACCTGCTGCAGGGGGGCACCAACATGATCCACTGAGTGATGCCTTTCACCTTCTCTGTTTCTCTTTGTCTTCTCTGTCTCTTCTTCACCTCAACCCTCATTTATTAACAGTATCCCATAAACTTAATTGTGGTCCATTGTTCTTGTAGTTTGTTTTGCTTGTCTGGCCCTTCTTTTCCTCTTCTGTGCATGTCCTGCAGACCAGAACCTCAGGAGCTGCTTGCTGACCTGCAGTTCCACCTCTGACCATCCCAGTGTCTGCCTCCACCTGTCTGTATGGATGTCTGTTGGATACTTGCTGACATCCCGACCTGCAGTCCTCATCCCCTTGGATCACCGTCTATCCATATATCACCCATATACACAGAAGTCTTATTGGACTACTGATGATAGTTACTATTGTATCCTGTCTTGTACCTTTGACGGTGTCTCTATGTCTCTATTCTTTCTTATTTCTTGCTCTACCCGGCTGGTCTTCGGCAGGAGGGACCCCCTCATGATCCAGGTCCTGGTCCAGGTTTCTTCCCCCTCATGAGCCAGGTCCTGGTCCAGGCTTCTTCCCCCTCATGATCCAGGTCCTGGTCCAGGTTTCTCCCCTCTTAAAGGGGAGTTTTTACCCGCTGTTGTTTATGTAATAACTGATCGGGTCATGTTCTGGCCTCTGGAAAGATCCTGGAGACAACTTGTGTTGTAATAGACGCTTTATAAATATAACTGAACTGAATTATTTTGTATGTGGCTGACTGTCATTCTTAGAAAGAAAACCCCAACCGTTGGGTCCGACTGTGTGAGGGTGGTACGTTCACCTCTGCTGTGCTGGCGGTTGACCATGCCACCGAGGGTCCAGCGGCGGTCCAGCCTCTTCAGGTGGGCTTTGCGTCTCTTAGTAACTGATGATGAGCAGAAGCAACAAAAAAGACAAAAGAAACAAATATGGAGTTAGCAGAAGAAGCTCAGATTACAGGCATGAAGAAACGGAGAAACGAGTTGTTAGTAGTGAAAAATGGTTTCAAACAACGAGAATTAAAGTTTTAAGCTTTAAGCTTCAAGGAGTTAAGGACTCATTCGACCTACTCAGCTGGACCGTGAGCCAACCAGCACATGGAGCTCAGCCGAGTTCTGTTTGCAGGATGTGCTGCAGGTCGCATTTATGTGATAGTCCAAGGAAGCATATGAACCAGCCAACTTTCTACAAGCCTTCATGTCAGCAGCCTCACAGGTATGTACGCTGGACCTGCTGGACACCTTCATCTCTCTATCTTCAGATGGACTATATCAGCTTCTCTGCAAACACATTCACAAGTAAAACTGACGGCAGCAAAACTCCACCACCAGGAGTCGACTGAATACCTTCGAGAAGCATCCTCCCTCCATCAGCAGCAACGCTTCAACCAGGTTCACCAAGTAAATCAGAAAATCTGAGAATTTGCAGAGAAACTCAACAGACACGTTGGAGAAGAATCGCTGTCCAAAGAACATCCAGAAGATTCATGGAGAGAAAACACGTTAACGAGGTGAAGATCACATCTTTCCATCCTTCAACTGTTCTAATCCGATTCCTTCTCAGTGGTTCAGCTTCCTGTCTTCTATCTCTTTACTGTTCCTGTCATTTCCTGCACCTTATCCTTCCTCTTCTGCCTCATCATCCCTTCTGCTGCTCCTCTCGACCTCCTAAGTGAAATATCAGCTAAGACACAAAAGGAAATGTTATCTGGAGTAGATTTCAGTGGATCTGTCGGCTCCACTCCAGTGAGCTGAGCTGTCAGAGGAACTCCGGTTCTCCGGACCGAGATAATGAGATGTCAGATCAGGAATAAAAAGTGGCCAAGTGTGCAAACATGAACAAAACTAAAGGAAAATGACAGATGAAGAGGCTGGTGAGGTGTTGACATGTTCAGTCTCCGCCTCCATCATCAAAGGAGGATTCTGGAATCCCAAACCACCTCACTTCCACCTGGCATTCACGTCACTCAGTTAGACTAGGAAAAAAGGAAAAATGAGGATATCTTTGTTGTTTTTTTTAATGTCCCTCTTTGAAATGATATAAAACAGGAGCTCTAGAACAGGGATCCTCGATTCCGGTCCCTGGGGGGTTGGCCCCTGCATGGTTTACATGTTTCCCTGCTTTAACACACCCTGATACAAAGGACTATATCATTAACAGAGCTGTGGTCAGGTCCGGGGGGGCGCCGCTCTGCGGGTGGTGTGAGCGCCACTCTTTGTCGATGTAAAGCGCTTTAAAATTCACTCTCAAGGAGAGATTCATAGCAGCAGACTGCAGCAACGATGTGGACTTCCCCTCAGTCCCCAAACGTGGACCAAGGAGTCTACCACTCTGAGTCAGAGAGCTGATCACATCACAAACCTGTGAGTGACATCACAAAGGGGTGTGTCCACTTGTCTTCATCTACAGCTAAAAGGGGGCACCTAACTGCTAAAGATCTTAAAAATAAAAACACGTCAAATCCGCTTTGGGAATATTTTAACAACCAAACCATCCAGAAACATAAATATTGTGGTGATTTCCTCTCATGCTTGAAGGAGGAGACATATGAGAAGGGAAATCAGCTTCAGCAGAAGAAGAAAAACATAAATGAGCCGTCAGCACCCTCATAAAAACTGAATTTCCACATTTGACTGGAGCACAGACGGAGGGCAGGGAAAAAGAAAACGCTCAATAATCCCGCTCAATACTGTTCCCCAGCCCGGTTTTACAACACGCCGCTGCAGACGCGTCCAGGGAGAGTTCTGGCGGCATTTCTAGCAGGCATGTTTGAAGGCTTAATATCTGTGTTGGGTTCCTCTGGTCTGGGAGCAGAGGATTAAACGTTCCGTCCTGGCGCTCTGGAGGAAGGGGTCGCATCAAACCGAGGCCTCTGCCGGCGCTGCTGCCTCCCGCGGGATGTGCGAGGAATTTTCTGCGGTGCCAGAATCCTGCAGCCTCTTTGGCGCTGCGACCGGCTGTGGCCCCCGAGGATCCCCCAGCATGACTGGAGCGTTAACTCCGAATCCAGCTTCCAGCCTGAGACACGCAGGAGGCAGAAAACTCTGCCTGTTCCACCAGTCTGAATCAGCTTTGTGTTTGTGGGTGTAAACAAACCTTCTCCAGTCCGCGAAGTGCCCAGATCGGAATCATCTCTGGTTCCGCTCTGGGAGTCCAGATAGGTGGCTGGGACCCAGCCCTGCTCCTCTGCTGTACTGACAAACCACCAACCTGGACAGACAGACGGACAGTCTCATTTACAATCACATGGAACAGCAGCACCTCCCACGTAAAGTCATAATAAAAATAATCCGAAAAAAGTGGCTGTAAGAAAAAAGTAACTTTTTCATTGTGTCGTTCAGATTTAATAAAAATAAAGCCAAAAACGTAAAAATAATGAGAATGTGGGTAAAACTAAGGATCCCCCTAATCTAGAAGCTTCGGTAGATGTTTCCTTCAGAAGAAGGAACCCTCAGTAGATGTTTCCTTCAGAAGAAGGAACCCTCAGTAGATGTTTTCTTCAGAAGAAAAACCCTCAGTAGATGTTTCCTTCAGAGTAAGAACCCTCAGTAGATGTCTCCTTCAGAAGACGGAACCCTCAGTAGATGTTTCCTTCAGAAGAAGGAACCCTCGGTAGATGTCTCCTTCAGAAGACAGAACCCTCAGTAGATGTTTCCTTCAGAAGACGGAACCCTCAGTAGATGTTTCCTTCAAAAGAAGGAACCCTCGGTAGATGTCTCCTTCAGAAGAAAAACCCACAGTAGATGTTTCCTTCAGAGTAAGAACCCTCAGTAGATGTTTCCTTCAGAGTAAGAACCCTCAGTTGATGTGTCCTTCAGAAGACGGAACCCTCAGTAGATGTTTCATTCAGAAGAAGGAACCTTCGGTAGATGTCTCCTTCAGAAGAAAAACCCTCAGTAGATGTTTCCTTCAGAGTAAGAACCCTCAGTAGATGTCTCCTTCAGAAGAAAAACCCTCAGTAGATGTTTCCTTCAGAAGAAGGAACCCTCAGTAGATGTCTCCTTCAGAAGAAAAACCCTCAGTAGATGTTTCCTTCAGAGTAAGAACCCTCAGTAGATGTTTCCTTCAGAAGACGGAACCCTCAGTAGATGTTTCATTCAGAAGAAGGAACCTTCGGTAGATGTCTCCTTCAGAAGAAAAACCCTCAGTAGATGTTTCCTTCAGAGTAAGAACCCTCAGTAGATGTCTCCTTCAGAAGAAAAACCCTCAATAGATGTTTCCTTCAGAGTAAGAACCCTCAGTAGATGTTTCCTTCAGAAGAAAAACCCTCAGTAGATGTTTCCTTCAGAGTAAGAACCCACAGTAGATGTTTCCTTCAGAAGACGGAACCCTCGGTAGATGTCTCCTTCAGAAGAAAAACCCTCGGTAGATGTCTCCTTCAGAAGAAAAACCCTCAGTAGATGTTTCCTTCAGAGTAAGAACCCTCAGTAGATGTCTCCTTCAGAAGAAAAACCCTCAATAGATGTTTCCTTCAGAGTAAGAACCCACAGTAGATGTTTCCTTCAGAAGACGGAACCCTCAGTAGATGTTTCCTTCAGAAGAAGGAACCCTCGGTAGATGTCTCCTTCAGAAAAAAAACCATAAGTAGATGTTTCCTTCAGAAGAAAAACCCTCAGTAGATGTTTCCTTCAGAAGACGGAACCCTCGGTAGATGTCTCCTTCAGAAGAAAAACCCTCGGTAGATGTCTCCTTCAGAAGAAAAACCCTCAGTAGATGTTTCCTTCAGAGTAAGAACCCTCAGTAGATGTTTCCTTCAGAAGACGGAACCCTCAGTAGATGTTTCCTTCAGAGTAAGAACCCTCAGTAGATGTTTCCTTCAGAGTAAGATCCCTCAGTAGATGTTTCCTTCAGAAGAAAAACCCTCAGTAGATGTTTCCTTCAGAAGACGGAACCCTTGGTAGATGTCTCCTTCAGAAGAAGGAACCCTTGGTAGATGTCTCCTTCAGAAGAAAAACCCTCAGTAGATGTTTCCTTCAGAGTAAGAACCCTCAGTAGATGTTTCCTTTAGAAAAAAAACCCTCAGTAGATGTTTCCTTCAGAGTAAGAACCCTCAGTAGATGTTTTCTTCAGAAGAAAAACCCTCAGTAGATGTTTCCTTCAGAGTAAGAACCCTCAGTAGATGTTTCCTTCAGAGTAAGAACCCTCAGTAGATGTTTCCTTCAGAAGACGGAACCCTCAGTAGATGTTTCCTTCAGAAGAAGGAACCCTCGGTAGATGTCTCCTTCAGAAGACAGAACCCTCAGTAGATGTTTCCTTCAGAAGACGGAACCCTCAGTAGATGTTTCCTTCAAAAGAAGGAACCCTCGGTAGATGTCTCCTTCAGAAGAAAAACCCTCAGTAGATGTTTCCTTCAGAGTAAGAACCCTCAGTAGATGTGTCCTTCAGAAGACGGAACCCTCAGTAGATGTTTCATTCAGAAGAAGGAACCTTCGGTAGATGTCTCCTTCAGAAGAAAAACCCTCAGTAGATGTTTCCTTCAGAGTAAGAACCCTCAGTAGATGTTTCCTTCAGAAGACGGAACCCTCAGTAGATGTTTCATTCAGAAGAAGGAACCTTCGGTAGATGTCTCCTTCAGAAGAAAAACCCTCAGTAGATGTTTCCTTCAGAGTAAGAACCCTCAGTAGATGTCTCCTTCAGAAGAAAAACCCTCAATAGATGTTTCCTTCAGAGTAAGAACCCTCAGTAGATGTTTCCTTCAGAAGAAAAACCCTCAGTAGATGTTTCCTTCAGAGTAAGAACCCACAGTAGATGTTTCCTTCAGAAGACGGAACCCTCGGTAGATGTCTCCTTCAGAAGAAAAACCCTCGGTAGATGTCTCCTTCAGAAGAAAAACCCTCAGTAGATGTTTCCTTCAGAGTAAGAACCCTCAGTAGATGTCTCCTTCAGAAGAAAAACCCTCAATAGATGTTTCCTTCAGAGTAAGAACCCACAGTAGATGTTTCCTTCAGAAGACGGAACCCTCAGTAGATGTTTCCTTCAGAAGAAGGAACCCTCGGTAGATGTCTCCTTCAGAAAAAAAACCATAAGTAGATGTTTCCTTCAGAAGAAAAACCCTCAGTAGATGTTTCCTTCAGAAGACGGAACCCTCGGTAGATGTCTCCTTCAGAAGAAAAACCCTCGGTAGATGTCTCCTTCAGAAGAAAAACCCTCAGTAGATGTTTCCTTCAGAGTAAGAACCCTCAGTAATGTTTCCTTCAGAAGACGGAACCCTCAGTAGATGTTTCCTTCAGAGTAAGATCCCTCAGTAGATGTTTCCTTCAGAAGAAAAACCCTCAGTAGATGTTTCCTTCAGAAGACGGAACCCTTGGTAGATGTCTCCTTCAGAAGAAGGAACCCTTGGTAGATGTCTCCTTCAGAAGAAAAACCCTCAGTAGATGTTTCCTTCAGAGTAAGAACCCTCAGTAGATGTTTCCTTCAGAAAAAAACCCTCAGTAGATGTTTCCTTCAGCGTAAGAACCCTCAGTAGATGTTTCCTTCAGAGTAAGAACCCTCAGTAGATGTTTTCTTCAGAAGAAAAACCCTCAGTAGATGTTTCCTTCAGAGTAAGAACCCTCAGTAGATGTTTCCTTCAGAGTAAGAACCCTCAGTAGATGTTTCCTTCAGAAGACGGAACCCTCAGTAGATGTTTCCTTCAGAAGAAGGAACCCTCGGTAGATGTTTTGTTCAAAAGAAGAACCATCGGTAGATGTTTCCTTCAAAAAAAGGAACCCTCAGTAGATGTTTCCTATCATCTGGTGTCCCTGCCATGCCCAAGAAGCACCTGCAACCCTGGGGCCATCACCAACACTTACAGATTTTAACGGTTTTGAACAAACGTATCTTAGTTTAACGTGATCTTCATCCAGGAAACTTTAATTGTTGGCGTTAGGTTCAAACCAGTTTTAAAGCTTCAAAACACTATAAACTCGCCTCCACAGCGACACCTACTGGCCATTTCCTGTAACAGGGCAGCTTTTGATGTGTGAAATGACCACTGAATAAAGTGATTTTAAACTCTGAACCAGGCCCCACCTGAGTCAGACTACCAGCTTAGATGGTTGTCAGTTGGATAAATCCTCATAAAATACTTACCAGAAGGCTGCAGACAACCAACAGGGGCTGAAAGTTAAACTGTTTTCTATCATTACTTTATTTGTTTTGTTTTTGACTGAACAAAGGGAAGTTTTTACCATAACATTAAACTACAGTTATCAAAATTGTCTTCTTTCTTGGTCAATCACTCGTTCTCACTGACATTATTCTAGATCATAAATTCACTATCAGTCCTGCCCAGCAATCTAAACTGAATAAATCAAAAATCTGTCACCAACAAAATTACTTTATTCATCTCATCAATCAACATTTATCTCCCGTTCAAAGAAATGAAAAGTCTGAATTTTTTTTCCTGAGGCTTCAGTGTTCTGACTTCATAATGGAAATGAAGTAAAGTTTAAATGAAGAATAGTTAAAATCCAAAAAAACAAAATAATGTTGAGTGTTGAGTCACTGCAGGCGTCCAAGTGGTCCGAGTTGTCCAAGTTGTGTGTATGTGGATGTGATTGTGTCGGTTTGTTTTTGTGTTTTTTGAGTCGGTTTGTGTTTGTGTTTTTTGTCTCAGTATGTGTTTGTGTTTTTTGTGTCGGTTTGTGTTTGTTGTCGGTTTGTGTTTGTCTCAGTTTGTGTTTTTTGTGTCAGTTTGTGTGTGTTGTGTCGTTTTGTGTTTGTGTCACTTTGTGTTTGTGTCACTTTGTGTTTGTGTTTTTTGTGTCAGTTTGTTTTTTTGTGTCAGTATGTGTTTGTGTTTTATGTGTCAGTTTGTTTTTTTGTGTCAGTTTGTGTTTGTGTTTTTTGTGTCAGTTTGTGTTTGTGTTTTTTGAGTCGGTTTGTGTTTGTTGTCGGTTTGTGTTTGTCTCAGTTTGTGTTTTTTGTGTCAGTTTGTGTGTGTTGTGTCGTTTTGTGTTTGTGTCACTTTGTGTTTGTGTCAGTTTGTGTTTGTGTTTTTTGTGTCAGTTTGTTTTTTTGTGTCAGTATGTGTTTGTGTTTTATGTGTCAGTTTGTTTTTTTGTGTCAGTTTGTGTTTGTGTTTTTTGTGTCAGTTTGTTTTTTTGTGTCGTTTTGTGTTTGTGTTTTTTGTGTCGTTTGTGTCACTTTGTGTTTGTGTCGGTTTGTGTTTTTTGTGTCGGTTTGTGTTTGTGTCAGTTTGTGTTTTTTGTGTCAGTTTGTGTTTGTGTTTTTTGTGTCAGTTTGCGTTTGTGTCAGTTTCTGTTTGTGTTTTTTGTGTCAGTTTGTTTCTTTTGTGTCAGTTTGTGTTTTTTTGCGTCAGTTTGTGTTTTTTGTGTCAGTTTGTGTTTTTTGTGTCAGTTTGTGTTTTTTGTGTCAGTTTGCGTTTGTGTCAGTTTGCGTTTGTGTCAGTTTGTGTTTGTGTCAGTTTGTTTTTTGTGTTGGTTTGTGTTTGTGTCAGTTTGTGTTTTTTGTGTCAGTTTGTGTTTGTGTTTTTTGTGTCAGTTTGCGTTTGTGTCAGTTTGTGTTTGTGTCAGTTTCTGTTTGTGTTTTTTGTGTCAGCTTGTTTCTTTTGTGTCAGTTTGTGTTTTTTGTGTCAGTTTGTGTTTTTTGTGTCAGTTTGTGTTTTTTGTGTCAGTTTGCGTTTGTGTCAGTTTGTGTTTGTGTCAGTTTGTTTTTTGTGTTGGTTTGTGTTTGTGTTTTTTGTGTCAGTTTGTGTCAGTTTATGTTTGTGTCGGTTTGTGTTTTTTGTGTCAGTTTGTGTTTTTTGTGTCAGTTTGTGTTTTTTGTGTTTGTGTTTTTTGTGTTTGTGTTTTTTGTGTCGTTTTGTGTTTGTGTTGGTTTGTGTTTGTGTCAGTTTGTGTCAGTTTATGTTTGTGTCGGTTTGTGTTTGTGTCGGTTTGTGTTTGTGTCAGTTTGTGTCAGTTTGTGTTTGTGTCGGTTTGTGTTTGTGTCGGTTTGTGTTTGTGTCAGTTTGTGTTTGTGTTTGTGTTTTTTGTGTCAGTTTGTGTTTGTGTCAGTTTGTGTTTATGTCATTTTGTGTTTGTGTTTTGTTGTGTCAGTTTGTGTCGGTTTGTGTTTTTTGTATCAGTTTGTGTTTGTGTCAGTTTGTGTTTTTTGTGTCAGTTTGGGTTTGTGTCGGTTTGTGTTTGTGTCAGTTTGTGTTTGTGTCGGTTTGTGTTTCTTTTCGTGTTTTCACCTGTCTCACCTGACTTTTCACCATGAGTGGACTTTTGGTTTCATTTTTATTTTTTTCTTTGATTTCTAATAAAGTAGTTTATTGTTGGGGTCTCTGGGACACCCTCAGATGGTCTTTGTCCAGACCTAGACAGGTTCAGGAGGACCACAACGAGAAGATGTTTGCATGAAAGAATGTTGGCTGTTGGCCTGACCAGAGTGGACTTTTTTGTTAATTTTAGCATCTTTGTGAACCTGGAATGTGCTCTCAGTCCTTTTGTTTTATCGCTTTCTCTGAACTCCAAAAGGTCAGAGAGCACAGAATCGTCTCAGAAAGCAGGCAGAAAATTGAAGCCACCTGTAAAAGGAATTTTCAGGTGCTTTCCTGTCTTCCTCCCACCTGAAACCTGGTGCAAAAAAAGAGTCATAAATCCGCTGCGCTAGCAGACAAGTCATGTAACCGCTCCCCATCAGCAGAGGCGAGTCTGAGCTCAGCAGCTGCAGCAGATCACATCTGTGATCAGATCCAAGAGTTGGGAATTAAACTTAAAAAGAGGGTAAAAAGAGTGATTTGTTCTGAAGCATCAATGTTTAAATCAAAACAGGTTTCCTCCAGAGAAGCAAATATTAAAACTGGCCCAGATTTACTATGATGAAAAACAGGAAACAGAGTTCGATTTTATTCTGATATTTTTATAAGTTTCAAAGGAAGAAACTGATGCCTGAAGAACATTTTAAAGCATTACCGGGTTGCAAAAGTTAGTAACTCCCAATTTAATCTCATTTTTTCAAATACATGTGATCATCAGTATTTGTATTCAGTCAATAAAAACTTAGAGGAACCAATATAACTTATACCAGAATTTATCCATCCATCTTCCAGCTGTTTTTAATGCTTCCAGGGTCACGGGGGTCTGCCGGAGCCTATCCCGACTCATTACAACCGTGCACACTGACAGGCAATTCAGAACCATCACTCAACCTAACATGCATGTTTTTGGACTGTGGGAGGAAGCCGGAGTACCCGGAGGGAATCCACAAAGGCACGGGGAGAACATGCAAACTCCACACAGAAAGACCCACCGGGCCGGGAATCGAACCAGGAACCTTCCTGCTGTTAAGCAACACTGCTGACCACCAACCCAACATGCTGCCCTGATCCAGAATTTATTTAAGAAAAAAAAATCGTGCTTCCGGAGGAGTCACAACCAGGAGCTGATCATCATCACTGATGAAAGGATCATGATTAGTGATTAACTGATCATCAGTAGGTGCGCAAACCTCTGGAAATGCAGATCCAGCTGATTTTGAACTGGATGGACATGAATTCAAGTACATCAACAGAGAGGGGACGACTGGTGGAGGGGCGGCTGTATATGTGGACAAAAACCTGGAGTATAGAGGTGGAAAAAATAATTTATATGACTGTATAACAGTAGAAATGTATATGGAAAAGAAAAAGATTGTAATTATAAGCTGCTATAGAACACCAGGGTCTAACTTAGAAACCTTTTGGGAGGTTTGAGGAAACACCTGCAGCTTCAGCTCAGAAGGTCTTCTCCATCTGTGGGGATTTTAACGTTGATCTGCTGAACCCAAATAATCACCAACCAACAAGAGTTTATCCATACATGTCTGAACCTGTATCCTAAAATGACCAGACCTAGTAGAACGATGTCTCACAGCGCCACGTTAATAACACACACAAACATATTTACAGACCGGATGGAAAACAAAACAATAAGTGGATTATTCATTAAAGATGTCAGTGATCATCTACCAGTTTTTGCAGTATTTGACAGCTGCTACAAAAAAAAAAAAAACAGGATATTGGACAACAATTCAACAGAGTGAAGACAGAGGAGACAATTAGTGCATTTAAAGAGGAGCTGATTAGACAGAACTGGGAGTCGGTATTTAACGAAGACAACATTGATAAAGCACAAACCTTCAAATTATTGTATGACAGGAATTGTCCAATAAAGAAATACAATAAAAGAAATAAATATTCAGACAAACCATGGATCACAAAGGGATAAAAAAGTAAAATTTAAAGAACAGGTGATGAGTGAGGTAGTGTATAGTGTAGTATATGTAGTATATAGTGTAGTATATGTAGTATATGTAGTAGTATATAGTGTACTATATAGTGTAGTATATGTAGTATATAGTGTAGTATATGTAGTATATGTAGTAGTATATAGTGTACTATATAGTGTAGTATATGTAGTATATAGTGAAGTATATGTAGTATATAGTGTAGTATATGTAGTATATAGTGTAGTATATAGTGTAGTATATAGTGTAGTATATGTAGTATATAGTGTAGTATATAGTGTAGTATATGTAGTATATAGTGTACTATATAGTGTAGTATATGTAGTAGTATATAGTGTAGTATATGTAGTATATAGTGTAGTATATGTAGTATATGTAGTAGTATATAGTGTACTATATAGTGTAGTATATGTAGTATATAGTGTAGTATATGTAGTATATGTGTAGTAGTATA
>CM026198.1:792082-804582 GCA_014839995.1 Xenentodon cancila
TAGTATATAATGTAGTGTAGTATGTAGGTAGTCGTGTATGTAGTGTAGTAGTATAATGGTAGTAGTAGTATAATGTAGTAGTATATAATGTAGAGTAGTATGTAGTGTAGTCGTATGTAGTGTAGTATATAATGTAGTAGTATATAGTGTAGTAGTATATATGTATTAGTATGTAGTGTAGTCGTATGTAGTGTAGTATATAATGTAGTAGTATATAATGTAGAGTAGTATGTAGTGTAGTCGTATGTGTGTAGTATATAATGTAGTATTATATAACTGTACTAGTATATAGTGTAGTAGTATATAATGTAGTAGTATGTAGTGTAGTCGTATATAGTGTAGTATATAATGTAGTAATATGTAGTGTAGTAGTATGTAGTGTAGTAGTATGTAGTGTAGTAGTATATAATGTAGTAGTATATAATGTAGTAGTAGTATGTAGTGTAGTAGTATGTAGTGTAGTAATATATAATGTAGTGGTATGTAGTGTAGTCGTATGTAGTGTAGTATATAATGTAGTAGTATATAATGTAGTAGTATTTAGTGTAGTAGTATATAATGTAGAGTAGTATATAGTGTAGTAGTATATAATGTAGTAGTATATAGTGTAGTAGTATATAATGTAGTGTAGTATGTAGCGTAGTAGTATATAGTGTAGTATATGTAGTAGTATATAGTGTAGTATATGTAGTAGTATGTAGTGTAGTATATAATGTAGTAGTATGTAGTGTAGTCGTATGTAGTGTAGTATATAATGTAGTAGTATATAATGTAGTAGTATGTAGTGTAGTAGTATGTAGTGTAGTAGTATATAATGTAGTAGTATGTAGTGTAGTAGTATGTAGTGTAGTAGTATATAATGTAGTAGTATATAATGTAGTGTAGTATGTAGTGTAGTCGTATGTAGTGTAGTATATAATGTAGTAGTCTATAATGTAGTAGTATATAATGTAGAGTAGTATGTAGTGTAGTCGTATGTAGTGTAGTATATAATGTAGTAGTATATAGTGTAGTAGTATATAATGTAGTAGTATGTAGTGTAGTCGTATGTAGTGTAGTATATAATGTAGTAGTATATAATGTAGTAGTTTATAGTGTAGTAGTATATAATGTAGTAGTATGTAGTGTAGTCGTATGTAGTGTAGTATATAATGTAGTAGTATATAATGTAGAGTAGTATGTAGTGTAGTCGTATGTAGTGTAGTATATAATGTAGTATTATATAATGTAGTAGTATATAGTGTAGTAGTATATAATGTAGTAGTATGTAGTGTAGTCGTATATAGTGTAGTATATAATGTAGTAATATGTAGTGTAGTAGTATGTAGTGTAGTAGTATGTAGTGTAGTAGTATATAATGTAGTAGTATATAATGTAGTAGTAGTATGTAGTGTAGTAATATATAATGTAGTAGTATATAGTGTAGTAGTATATAATGTAGTGTAGTATGTAGTGTAGTAGTATATAGTGTAGTATATGTAGTAGTATATAGTGTAGTATATGTAGTAGTATGTAGTGTAGTATATGTAGTAGTATGTAGAGTAGTGTATGTAGTAGTATGTAGCGTAGTGTATGTAGTAGTATATAGTGTAGTATATGTAGTAGTATGTAGGTGTAGTATATAATGCAGTAGTATGTAGTGTAGTCGTATGTAGTGTAGTATATAATGTAGTAGTATATAATGTAGTAGTATGTAGCGTAGTAGTATGTAGTGTAGTAGTATATAATGTAGTAGTATGTAGTGTAGTATATATTGTAGTAGTATGTAGTGTAGTATATAATGTAGTAGTATGTAGTGTAGTATATATTGTAGTAGTATGTAGTGTAGTAGTATATAATGTAGTAGTATGTAGTGTAGTAGTATATAATGTAGTAGTATGTAGTGTAGTATATATTGTAGTAGTATGTAGTGTAGTATATAATGTAGTAGTATGTAGTGTAGTATATATTGTAGTAGTATGTAGTGTAGTATATATTGTAGTAGTATGTAGTGTAGTATATAATGTAGTAGTATATAATGTGAACATCTATCTTGTTGTGAATTTACAAAAATTTAGTGTTAAATTATTAATTACTTTCTGCATTACTTTATTATTATTATTAGTACGTGTTGTTTCTTGTTTCTTTTCTTTCATAAATTCGTAAGATCCTAAAAACCAGATGAATGTAAAGTGTAATTCTGAAATATTGTAGAAGGTTTAGGATTAAATAAGGTTGACTTCTTCCTGCCCCTTTTCAGACATGTTAACCAGGACATATGTGTTATGTGTGTGTGTGTGTGCACGTGTATACGCATGTATATATAGATAGGTGCGTGCACGTTGGGTAGAGATTTATTTTATAGATTTGTTCATTTTATGTAAATTTATATAAACAGATCCATTTGTTTATATGGATTTATTTTCAAGGGGTTCTGTATGTTCATGTGTGTATATGTACATTTATTTATTTATAGATTCATACTAGTGTCACATTGTGGTGCTTTAAACATGGTTTTGACGTGTCTGGAATAAATCAATAAAACGAAAAAGAAACAGCTTATTATTAATCTGCAGAGAGGTTTTGAAACATAAAAAAATCCTGGCTGTAATTATGGATCTTTCAGCAGAAGAGTATCGTGGGAACCAGTAAGTGCTGATGTGAGCTCTGTGAACGAGCTGAAGCCGAACGTCTGAAGCCTAACGTCTGAAGCCGAACGTCTGAAGCCGAACCCTGAAGCCAAACCCTGAAGCCAAACGTCTGAAGCCGAACCCTGAAGCGAATCCTGAAGCCAAACCCTGAAGCCAAACCCTGAAGCCGAACGTCTGAAGCCAAACCCTGAAGCCAAACCCTGAAGCCGAACGTCTGAAGCCGAACCCTGAAGCCAAACCCTGAAGCCGAATCCTGAAGCCGAACGTCTGAAGACGAACGTCTGAAGCCGAACCCTGAAGCCAAACCCTGAAGTCAAACCCTGAAGCCGAACCCTGAAGCCGAACCCTGAAGCCGAATGTCTGAAGCCGAACCCTGAAGCGAATCCTGAATCCAAACCCTAAAGCCAAACCCTGAAGCCAAACCCTGAAGCCGAATGTCTGAAGCCGAACCCTGAAGCGAATCCTGAATCCAAACCCTAAATCCAAACTCTGAAGCCGAACCCTGAAGCCGAACCCTGAAGCCGAACCCTGAAGCCGAACGTCTGAAGCCGAACCCTGAAGCCAAACCCTGAAGCCAAACGTATGAAGCCGAACCCTGAAGCCGAACCGTGAAGCCGAACCGTGAAGCCGAACCGTGAAGCCAAACCCTGAAGCCAAACCCTGAAGCCGAACCCTGAAGCGAAACCCTGAAGCCGAACCGTGAAGCCAAACCCTGAAGCAAAACCCTGAAGCCGAAACGTGAAGCCAAACTCTGAAGAAAAACCCTGAAGCCAAACTCTGAAGAAAAACCCTGAAGCCAAACTCTGAAGCCGAACCCTGAAGCTGAACCCTGAAGCTGAACACTGAAGCAAACCGTGAAGCCAAACTCTGAAGCGAATCCTGAAGCCGAACCCTAAAGCCGAACCCTGAAGCTGAACCCTGAAGCTGAACCCCGAAGCCAAACCCTGAAGCTAACCCTGAAGCGAATCCTGAAGCCGAACCCTGAAGCCAAACCCTGAAGCGGAGCCCTGAAGGCGAACCCTGAAGCCAAACCCTGAAGCTGAACCCTGAAGCTGAACCCCGAAGCCAAACCCTGAAGCTAACCCTGAAGCGGAGTCCTGAAGGCGAACGTCTGAAGCCGAACCCTGAAGCGAATCCTGAAGCCGAACCCTGAAGCCAAACCCTGAAGCCGAACGTCTGAAGCCGAACCCTGAAGCCAAACCCTGAAGCCAAACGTCTGAAGCCGAACCCTGAAGCGAATCCTGAATCCAAACCCTAAAGCCAAACCCTGAAGCCGAACCCTGAAGACGAACCCTGAAGCCGAACCCTGAAGCCGAATGTCTGGAGCCGAACCCTGAAGCCGAACGTCTGAAGCCGAACCCTGAAGCCGAACATCTGAAGCCGAACCCTGAAGCCGAACCCTGAAGCCGAACCGTGAAGCCGAACCGTGAAGCCAAATCCTGAAGCCAAACCCTGAAGCCGAACCCTGAAGCAAAACCCTGAAGCCGAACCGTGAAGCCAAACTCTGAAGAAAAACCCTGAAGCCGAACTCTAAAGAAAAACGGTGAAGCCAAACTCTGAAGCCAAACCCTGAAGTGACTCCTGAAGCCGAACCCTGAAGCTGAACCCTGAAGCTGAACCCTGAAGCAAACCGTGAAGCCAAACTCTGAAGCGAATCCTGAAGCCGAACCCTAAAGCCAAACCCTGAAGCCGAACCCTGAAGCTGAACCCTGAAGCTGAACCCCGAAGCCAAACCCTGAAGCTAACCCTGAAGCGAATCCTGAAGCCGAACCCTGAAGCCAAACCCTGAAGCGGAGCCCTGAAGGCGAACCCTGAAGCCGAACGTCTGAAGCCGAACCCTGAAGCGAATTCTGAAGCCGAACCCTGAAGCCGACGTCTGAACCCGATCCCTGAAGCAAATCCTGAAGCCGAACCCTGAAGCCGAACCCTGAAGCGCACTGTGAAGCCAAACCCTGAAGCCGAACTCTGCTACAGAACGTGAGCAGTGCTGGTCCTGGTCATGCTGAGGTTCTGGAGCATAGGGAGGGATAAAAGTACCCCCGAAGTCCTGGCCTGCCAGTTTTGAACAGTAATTGCATGACTCTCTGTTTGCAGACATGCGCTGGTGAATCGTGGGGTTTCATGCTTCCAACTGATTCTTCGATTTGTCCAATTTTTATCTGCAGAAACATAGGACATAGGCCCCGCCCACACGAAGATAAGCTCAGACCTAAACCAAAAGTATCTGAAAAAAACAGCATATCCTTCATATGAAGCGACGTTTTGGGGGTCTGTAAATGATCCTTTTTGAAACCAAGTTCCAGAGTTTTTAATTTTTGTACTTGACAGTATTAGTGGCAAGGACATGAATAAAGACAAAAACGTGATTAAGCATTTTCTTACCTTTATAGGAGGCTAGAAAATAAAGGTCTATGGTGTAGGCTGTTTTTAAACAAAGTTCAGGCTGTAGGCTGGTTTTACTTCCTTAGGGGTATGCAATGCAAGGTTAAAACACAAATTATAAACACAAAGGCTTTCAGAGAGCTGTTACATGCAGATGAAGATCTGCCAGCCTCCGAATGTCTGAATGTCTGTACAGTTTCCATCTGAGGACTGATGTGAAGGAAGTCCATGGAAACAGAACAGGTTTGGTGTTGTCTGCAGACGTGGAAAGCCGCTAAGCTTTGTGAGGTCTAAAGTTCAGAGAAAAGTGAGCAAAAATAAAAATGGTCTCAAATCAAATGTGACGAGATGCTTGTGGAAGTGAATGCCTTCTCCAGCTGGTGCTGTGGCTCAGGCGGCACTAAAACCCCCAGATCCTGATCTGAGTTCAGAGGCGAGGGTCCTCCTGGCAGATCCATTAGTCTCGGGTGAAGAGACCCGGAGGAAAACAATTTTTCAGACACGAACTCCTGCTGGCACTGTGGCTACCGTGTGGAGGGTTGGTTGCTTAAATTTGATATTCGCCACGTCAAGCATATCGCTTTTATTTGTCAGAAAACAATAAAACTTTAACAGTAAAGAGAGAAAAAACGTGCAACAACATTTTTACTGAGAATGTGAAATGAAGTCAAACCAAACTAAAACGCCAACAGCCCACTCGGACCTGATGGCTGCCAGACGATGAATCACAGAAATGTCATAAATGAACTTCTGCTCCACATGTTGTGGATTTAATGAAATTATGGCACTGAACAGCATCACATCTGGCACCGATGTGAGGGCAGAGAGAGAACAAAACCAAACTCTGAGTTGACTCTCGACTTCAGTCACCCCTCCTGCCAGAAGACCATCTTTCAGTCCATTTTAATTACACAAAACATTTTAAACCAAAACAAAATACTCTTCCAATGCCAAGCAGCTAGAAGAGCAAACTGTAAAAAGATGAGCACATAGAAGAAAACTGTCACAGGCTGGAAACTGAGAGGTACTGGAAGAGCATATGGGAGAAGGATGCAGCACATAACAGCAGTGCTCAATGGCTATTCTCACCAAGAGAGGAGCACAGCAACCTCCCTGAGCAGAAACCAGTCACCATCACAGTGGCAGACATCCAAGAAAGAGTCTCAGGTATGAAAAACTGGACAGCACCGGGCCCAGACATGATCCAGGCCTACTGGCTAAAGAAACTCACAGCACTCCATGAGCGCCTGGCAGCACAAATGAACCAGCTGCTAAGAGATGGGACTCACCCAGAATGGCTAACCGAAGGGCGAACGATCCTGATCCTGAAGGATCCCACAAAGGGTGCAGCCCCATCTAACTACCGACCAATAACCTGCCTCTCCACAACATGGAAGCTCCTGTCAGGCATCATTGCGACTAAGATAAGCAGGCACATGGAGCAATACATGAGCAAAGCACAGAAGGGCATAGGCAGAGATACCAGAGGAGCCAAACACCAACTCCTGGTTGACAGAACAGTCGCCCAAGACTGCAAGTCCCGAAATACCAACCTGTGCACTGCCTGGATTGATTAAAAGAAAGGCTACGACTCGATGCCACACACATGGATCACTGAATGCTTGGAGATGTACAACATCAACAGCACTCTAAGGGCCTTCATTGCAAACTCGATGAACCTGTGGAAAACCACTCTGGAGGCAAATGGCAAGCCACTTGCACAAGTGTCCATCAGATGTGGCATATACCAAGGAGATGCGCTGTCCCCACTGCTGTTCTGCATAGGTCTGAACCCCCTAAGCCAAATAATCAACAAGACTGGCTACGGATACCGCCTCAGGAATGGAGCTACGATCAGTCACCTCCTCTACATGGATGACATCAAGCTGTACGCTAAGAGCGAGCGGGACATAGACTCCCTGATCCACACCACCAGGATCTACAGCAACAACATCGGAATGTCATTCGGGCTTGAGAAATGTAGGAGGATGGTGACAAAAAGAGGCAAGGTAGTCCACACAGAAGGGGTCTCAGTCCCAGAAGGAACAATAGCAGACATTGAGGACAGTTACAAGTACCTTGGAATACCACAGGCAAATGGTAACCTCGAAGGGGCTACAAGGAGAACGGCAACAGCCAAATACCTCCAGCGAGTAAGGCAGGTCCTAAGAAGCCAGCTCAATGGCAAGAACAAGTCCCGGGCAATAAACAGCTACGCCCTGCCAGTGATCAGATACCCTGCAGGAATAATAAGGTGGCCAAAGGAAGAGATACAGACTACAGATGTTAAGACAAGGAAGCTCCTCACCATGCATGGTGGGTTCCACCCCAAATCCAGCACACTGAGACTGTACGCAAGCCGTAAGGAAGGAGGCCGAGGACTAGCGAGTGTGAAAGCCACTATCCGGGACGAAACTGCCAAGCTCCATGAGTACATCAAGGACAAGGCCCAAACGGATGACATACTCAGTGAATGCCTCAGACAATGGCAAGGTGAAGAGGTGCTGGAGGAGGAAGCATCATGGGAGGACAAGCCCCTACACGGGGTGTACCATCGAACCATAACTGAAGTGGCTGATCTCAAGAAGTCCTACCAATGGCTAGAGAGAGCTGGCCTACAGGACAGCACAGAGGCACTCATCCTGGCTGTACAGGAGCAGGCTCTGAACACCAGAGCAATGGAGGCCCAGATATACCACACCAGACAAGACCCAAGGTGTAGGTTGTGCAAAGAAGCACCGGAAACAATCCAGCACATAACTGCAGGGTGTAAGATGCTGGCAGGGAAAGCATACATGGAACGCCATAACCAAGTAGCGGGCATACTCTACAGAAACATCTGTGTGGAGTATGGGCTGGAAACCCCAAGGTCAAAATGGGAAACACCTCCCAAGGTGGTGGAAAATGACAGATCAAAGCTCCTGTGGGACTTCCAGATACAGACAGACAGGATGGTGATGGCAAACCAACCAGACATCGTGGTGGTAGACAAAGGGCAGAGGAAAGCCGTGGTGGTGGATGTGGCAATACCAAGTGATGGTAACATCAGGCGAAAGGAACACGAGAAGCTTGAGAAATACCAAGGGCTTAGAGAGGAGCTGGAGAAGGCCTGGAAGGTGAAGGTGACAGTAGTGCCCGTGGTGATCGGAGCACTGGGGGCAGTAACCCCCAAACTGGAAGAGTGGCTGCAGCAGATCCCCGGAACAACCTCAGATATCTCAGTCCAGAAAAGTGCGGTGTTAGGAACAGCAAAGATACTGCGCAGAACCCTCAAGCTCCCTGGCCTCTGGTAGAGGACCCAAGTTTAGAAGGGACACCACCCACGGAGGGTGAGGAACGAACGTATATATATATATATATATATATATATATATATATATATATATATATATATATATATATATATATATATATATATATATATATATATATATATATATATATATATATATATATGTATATATACACATATATATGCTAGCCCATTTCAGGACCTTCAGGTTACCTTTAACCTTGACGACAGCAAGGTCGTTGTCAAGGTTAGAAAAAGAACAATCTGGACAAGTTGCTGATGCAAAATTACAGACCCATCTTGAATCTTTTGCTCATCAGTAAAGTTATTGAAAAAGCTGTATTTCAACATCTTCTTAACTCTGACCAAGTGCTTTGACGTCTTTCAGTCCGGTTTTAGTGCTCATCACAGCACTGACACTGCCCTTGTCAAGGTGTTCAATGACATCCACACAGACTGTGGAAGAACCACAGTGCTGGTGTTATTGGACCTAAGCTCAGCATTCCACACTGTTGACCATGGTGTATTAGTAGAGCGATTGGAGAATTGAGTCTTACTTAAAGGACAGGGAATACTTTGTTTCAATAGATAACTACATTGGAACAAATATTACTGTGGAGTTCCCCAAGGTTCTGTCCTAGGACCCCTCCTATTTAACAGCTACATGCTTCCACTAGCTCAGATAAAAAACAACAAGACATTACATGAGCCCATACATGTGTTGAGTAGATGCAGAGAACAAATCATTGAGAGGATGTGCCAGAATGTTCTTCAGTTAAACAAAAATAGAAGAAGAGTGTTTAAGAGTCAGCACACAGCTTCAGGTGTTACAGCTGCAAACCACTGATGAGGTCTGAAATCTGGGTCTGGTCATGGACTCGCACCTGAACCTTCAGAGACACGTTAAAACAATTACAAAGTCGACCTTCTATCACCTGAAGAACATCTCCAGGATCAAAGGACTAATGTCTCAACAGGACCTAGAAAAACTCATCCGTGCGTTTGTCTTCAATTGAACTGATCACTGCAACACCGTCTTCACAGTTCGGCCTCACAAGTCAGTCAGACAGCTGCAGCTGATCCAGAACGCTGCTGTCTAAGTTCTCACTAGAACTAAGAAAGTGGACCACAGCAGTCCAGGTCTGAGGTCCTGACACTGGCTCCCTGTACCTTCTGGTTCAGGTCTGGAACAAACTTCCAGAAAACTGCAGGAATGTTGAGACCCTCAGTTCTTTTAAACCAAGGTTCAAAATTCATTTGTTCACAGCTGCCTTTGACTGAATTATTGAAACCGTCTGAATTGAGATTTGAATTATGTTAATTTCAGTGCTAAAATGTTGTTTTTTTTTTCGTCTATTTCCGTCTTTACTTTTATGTTTTTATTATGTAAAACACCTTGAATTGCCTTGTTGCTGAAATGTGATTTACAAACAAGCAAACTTGCCTTGTGATAGGGTTAAACTTTAACACCCTGACACCTTGCCTTGCCTCTGGCCCCGACAACACTCTCTATAACTCATGTCAAATCCAGGCTTATCACATTTGGTCCACATCTGGGCCATCTAACACATGCCAAAACCCAGATTTAGACTGAGGACCCGTGGGTCACATCTGTCCAACACAGTTTTAGCCAGTTCTCAAACTGATCCATATGTACCAAAAGAAGCCCAGATTAGGTCTAAATGTGTCTTTTCTGGGCACAGTGGCCCCTGTTCCTAACACTGCTTTCCTCCACACAGATGTCTGCCAAACAGCACCCCCCAGTGGGGCCAAACCCCCTCCTGCTGAGAGTTGGGAAAGACCTGAGCAGCATTAGGAAAACTGAATGTGAAGGAGGGAGGAAAGTCAGCAGCACCACTCTGGATGTTTATATGACTAATGTGCAAGGAAAAGCAGATACAAGCAGGAAGTGACACCGTTAATTTATTGTGCTATCTGACTCTGTGTTTTGGAGTGTGCAGATGGCTGTCAGATTTCCCTTCACACTAATAAAAATTAAACAAGACTTACCACTTTCGCTCTTCTCGATTACATCCACCGTCTCGCCGGCCTTCAGGTTGATCTCTGAGTTCTCCTGCCTCTCGTAGTTGGCAACAGCCATGTACTGCTCCAGCACCATGGGCTCCGAGCTGTCCATCCCTGAGGGGAAGAAACAGGCTGTCAGCCACCTGCCTGCCGTGGCGTCCCGCGAACGCCTGCTGCACCCAAAAGCACCACCACTGCGCACTCGGTACGCCGCCATCAGCCGATCCCCACTCCCTGCTGATGGCTTCCAGACCAGCTAAAACACAACAGCACAACTGGGGTGCATCCTCCCAAATATGTGGCCATACAGCATCGTCGACCGTAAGCATCGGGAGGAAAACAAAGGCAGGGAAGGTCAGGAAAGCATCAGCAAGGGCTGCATCTCACACCTACAGAGGATCCATGACCAAACGGGCAGATCCAGAAGACAAAAACGGAGAGAGAGGAGGAAAAGAGGAACTCCTGGCGGTCCAGCAGGGAGACAGGAATGAGCATAAGAATGGTGAAGTTTCCCAGTGGAAAATCAGCAGTGTGGCTGTGAGGAAAGGCCTCCCCTCCACCGCCTCTGGGAGCCAGCCGTTGGACAGGGAGCTGGGGGGGGACGAACACACCAATCATGGTAGTCGGCACTGCTGGCCTTAAATAGAAACAGATGAGAGAGACCAGAGGAAGGAGGCTGCTCCATGTTTATGAGAAACAAAAGAAGAGAGTGTTTCAGCGGGGTTAGGGCGCTCTGCTTTCCCTACTTCCTGCTTTCTAATCTTCAAACTTTCAAGCAGCACTTACAGTCATGAGCAACGTCAGCACCGCCTCTTCTAATCCTGTTGTTTGTGTGAAAACTCAATAAAAACCCTCTGATGGTAGTGGCTCTTAGTATTAGGCAAATACATCTCAACATACAATTTTTTTTTTTTTGACATAAGTGAAGCAGAAAAGAAAAAAGAAATGAAAAATTACCATGGGTAATACTACTTTAGTGTTTCCACGGGATCTAAGAAGGGGCGTTTCACCCCGTGCTGCTAGTCCTCATCACCGATGATAATCAGCAGGTGTGCAGACCTCTAGAAAAGCAGATGTTTTGCAGTAGGCTGGTCTGCAACATTCAGGTATGTGGTAACACGATGCCAAGAAGGAAAGGCATCAGCAATGGTCAAGAGGAACTGTTGTTTCAGAGATGTTCATAAAATGTTCAACTGTTTCTGCACATCAATCTGGAAAGAGTTTCAAAACCATTTTTCAAACTAGTTGGAGTTCAACATTCTACAGTAAGAAAGATTATTTGGAAGTGGAAAACAATAAAGACAGTTGTCAGTCTTCCCAGCAGACTTACTCCAAGATCAAATCAGGCACCCAAACCCTCTGGTCCCCCTTGTTAAAAAGAAGACCCCCAATCTGCTAGTCCAGAGGTCCACTGCTCCTGATGTTTCTGTGATATTTAAAGACATCTCAAAAACATCCAGATGAATGTTGAGTAACTCAGGGCAGATCTCTCCACCACCGTGAAGCTTCCCTAGATTCAAGATGGCGGCGCGTGCCCACATTGCGGCTTCTCTCTCTCCCGACGGTTCGCCGTTTTCGTGTTTTTCTTTCGTGTTTTTGTTACTAAAGTTGGGTTTTTACAAGTCGTGATGTACACCAAACGCAAGTACAGCCGGGGGTTCCCGCTCGACATTAGAAACAGCTACACTGTCAAGCTGAACTTTGAACACGCCGGCCAACTTCGGGACCGCGGCCTGCTCCGGGAACCACCGCTACCGCCGACCCCCGCGCCTGAATCCCAGCCGCAATGGAAGCGTCACAAGCGGCGCCAGAGGAAGCAGAAGAGGGGGAAGCAAGTGGGTGTCCGGGCGAGACTGGTGGAGAACCCGAACAAACCGGCGGTCCCCTCCATCGGGCGGACCGAGCACACACCGAGGCAGGTAAGGGCCGCGGCGGCGGCCTTTGTGTTTTCCTCCATGATGCTTGGTGTAGAGATGCTGTGGTGGTCTGCAAACACTGCTCACCCCTGGCGGAGTTTATGATTATTAAATGTCGTCCTTTCTATCTACCGCGCGAATACTCGGTCATACTACTCACTGCTGTTTACACCCCCCCCAGCCCCTCCACCAACACCAGGAGAGACGCGTTGACCGAGCTGTACCAGCGGATCAGCAAGCAGCAGACAGCCCACC
>CM026198.1:814582-816051 GCA_014839995.1 Xenentodon cancila
TCCTGGTGCTGAAGGAAACATCTACTGAGGGTTCCTGGTGCTGAAGGAAACATCTACTGAGGGTTCCTGGTGGTGATGGAAACATCTACTGAGGGATCCCGCTGATGATCATGGATCAACAAGGTTTTAATTTTCAGGTACTTAAGAGTTTGCTTTTTTTGGGTTTCATTTGGATTTATTTGGATTTATAAAGTCATAATGAAGCCAAGTTGCTCTTAGAAGGTTGTATTTGCCTAAAACCAGGAACTTCTGGGATCAGATGTTTCCTGTTAGGATTTTTAAGTAGGAGCATTAACTTTTACACATGGCTGTAATTCAACATTTCGAGCACACATATTGCTGCCAACTTAATTATTAAAAGTCCAAAAACAATGACGAAAGCCCCACCCTGACAGGTCTTCAGCTTTATTACCCCTCCACCACCACCACCAGCAGATCTGAGGCATAGTCGGCGCCCCACAGCGACAGCATACAAACCGCCCACTGACATGTGACGGACAACAGACGTCAAACATTCAAAACATGTGTGTCAGCAGTGATACGTGCTAAGAAAGGGAGGATGGTGAAGAAAAGCAGGTGACTTACCGGACTTGCGCTTGGAGCCATAGTCCCTGAGGAAGAAGCAGCACAAGAGGGACATGGTTAGTGGCAGGAAACACTACCGTGGCAACGATGAAGCATTTATGAGGTCCTGATGCTGCTTCGGAACTATCTGAAGGCAGAGACGGAGCGGAGCGGTGACTTTGGCCAGCTGCCGGCTCTCTCTGCAACAGACACAAATCAGTCATGTGACCAGCTGCGCCACCATCCTCTTCCTCCTCCGTCCTGGTGGGGAGGAGGGCAAAGGGAGGAGGATCACTTCAAGATGCTTGGCTTAATGGACTCTAATGTGATTACAGCACAAAACTAAGCTATAGATGACACAGAGCTGCCAGCACAGACAAACACTCTCACAGGCAAACAATTTGATCAATAAAGGTTAATCAGATAATTAAGCGAGCTAAACATAGAAACACAGATCTCACAAACTGCCCATCATCAACCCCCAAACTGTCCAAACCTTCCCACTCATGTCTTCTTTTACCATGAAAAACAACAAAACCCTAATTTAACCTCTGTAACCTAAGTACCCCCTTACTGCTTCAAAGCATTTAAGAGTTGCAGTCAGGAGCTGCCAGTCATCTTGAGTAAAAAACATTCAACAAGCATTCAGCTGTCATTGTGTTAACACAATGCCAAGAGGGAACAATGTCAGCAGTGGTCTTAAGGCTGCTACACACAGCATGATGCCACAACCACCGTCACACTGGTCTTGTGACCAAAGACTGCCTCATTTAATTTTCTGAGTGTCACTGAAATCCAGCAACTTCATCTTGTGAAAAGTCAATTAAAATGCAACTTCAAATGATGTGTTTATGCGATCCAGTTCAATTTTGTGTTATGATGGTTGTGTGTTATGATGGTTGTGT
>CM026198.1:816251-851251 GCA_014839995.1 Xenentodon cancila
GATTGTGTTATGATGGTTGTGTGTTTTGATGGTGTGTTAGATGATTGTGTTATGATGGTTGTGTGTTTTGATGGTTGTGTTATGATGGTTGTGTGTTTGATGGTTGTGTGTTTTGACGGTGTGTGTTTTGACGGTTTTGTTTTGATGGTTTTGTGTTAGTGGTTGTTGTGTGCATGGCGGCTGTAAATGGATGTGTCAAGGGGTCGAGTCCTGCTGCTCTCTGGTGACAATGAAGCATATTCTGAAGACTGTACACAAAGATCTCAGTGGAGAGGTCGGTATAAGGGCTTCATTCATCGCTGTGGTCAGTCACAAGGGGACAGAAACATCAGATCACAGCGGGATGGATGAAGGCACAGAAAAAGAATAAAAACAATCTCAAGCTGCTGTCTTCAGCCGAGTCTTTCAGCTGCCAACCAAGGCATAATCTACTTAATCATATCTGACAACACAAAGTTAATAAAAAACAAGGTCTTTGCAGGAGACAAAGAAGTTATGTGACCCATATCAAAGATGTCCACTCATCTAACTCAGATAGGAACAACAGCAATCATCTACCGACTGTCGAGACTGTAGAAGACGGTCAGCTCACGTGTCCCTCTGCTCTCAGGACTTCAGTCATCAGCAGCTGTTCCCTCGTAAACTAAGAGTCATGCAGCATCCCAATCTTAACTGTTAATATTATTGCGTAAAGGTTTGTAGTGTCACTGTCAGGCTATTATTATTGCCCCCTGACACATGATTTAAGGGGTTAAGTTCCAGAGATGCTAATAATCCTTCATTCTTGGTGAACTGAACCATTAAAAAGCAGATAATTTGGAAGTTTGCAGGTCTGGAGAATTCAGTTGTATGTTCACATGATGCCAGGAGTGAAAGATATCAATAATGGTCTTAGAGAATCAGTTGTCACTGCATTTCCTTCTGGAAAGGTCAATAAAAACATTTGCAAAAGGCTAAAAGGCTAAATATTCTCTCTTTCTGATCTCCCTTTTCCTGTTCTACCCAGCTGGTCCCCCCTTATGATCCAGGTCCTGATCCAGGTTTCTTCCCCCTTATGATCCAGGTCCTGATCCAGGTTTCTTCCCCCTTATGATCCAGGTCCTGATCCAGGTTTCTTCCCCCTTATGATCCAGGTCCTGATCCAGGTTTCTTCCCCCTTATGATCCAGGTCCTGATCCAGGTTTCTTCCCCCTTATGATCCAGGTCCAGGTTTCTTCCCCCTTATGATCCAGGTCCTGGTCCATGTTTCTTCCCCCTTATGATCCAGGTCCTGGTTCAGGTTTCTTCCCCCTTATGATCCAGGTCCTGGTCCATGTTTCTTCCCCCTTATGATCCAGGTCCTGGTTCAGGTTTCTTCCCCCTTATGATCCAGGTCCTGCTCCAGGTTTCTTCCCCCTTATGATCCAGGTCCTGCTCCAGGTTTCTTCCCCCTTATGATCCAGGTCCTGCTCCAGGTTTCTTCCCCCTTATGATCCAGGTCCTGCTCCAGGTTTCTTCCCCCTTATGATCCAGGTCCTGCTCCAGGTTTCTTCCCCCTTATGATCCAGGTCCTGCTCCAGGTTTCTTCCCCCTTATGATCCAGGTCCTGGTTCAGGTTTCTTCCCCCTTATGATCCAGGTCCTGCTCCAGGTTTCTTCCCCCTTATGATCCAGGTCCTGCTCCAGGTTTCTTCCCCCTTATGATCCAGGTCCTGCTCCAGGTTTCTTCCCCCTTATGATCCAGGTCCTGGTTCAGGTTTCTTCCCCCTTATGATCCAGGTCCTGCTCCAGGTTTCTTCCCCCTTATGATCCAGGTCCTGCTCCAGGTTTCTTCCCCCTTATGATCCAGGTCCTGGTCCAGGTTTCTTCACCCTTATGATCCAGGTCCTGGTCCAGGTTTCTTCCCCCTTATGATCCAGGTCCTGCTCCAGGTTTCTTCCCCCTTATGATCCAGGTCCTGCTCCAGGTTTCTTCCCCCTTATGATCCAGGTCCTGCTCCAGGTTTCTTCCCTCTTATGATCCAGGTCCTGGTCCAGGTTTCTTCCCCCTTATGATCCAGGTCCTGGTTCAGGTTTCTTCCCCTTCATGATCCAGGTCCTGGTCCAGGTTTCTTCCCCGTTATGATCCAGGTCCTGCTCCAGGTTTCTTCCCCCTTATGATCCAGGTCCTGGTGCAGGTTTCTTCCCCCTTATGATCCAGGTCCTGGTGCAGGTTTCTTCCCCCTTATGATCCAGGTCCTGGTTCAGGTTTCTTCCCCGTTATGATCCAGGTCCTGGTTCAGGTTTCTTCCCCCTCATGATCCAGGTCCTGGTCCAGGTTTCTTCCCCGTTATGATCCAGGTCCTGCTCCAGGTTTCTTCCCCCTTATGATCCAGGTCCTGGTGCAGGTTTCTTCCCCCTTATGATCCAGGTCCTGGTCCAGGTTTCTTCCCCCTTAAGGGGAGGTTTTACCTGCTGTTGTTTATGTAATAATTGCTCGGGGGTCATGTTCTGATCTCTGGAAAGTTCCTGGAGACGACTGGTGTTGTAATAGACGCTATAAATAAATAAAATAAAAGATTTTTAAAAAATTAAAAATTAAAAAATAAAATAGAATAGAATAGAATAAAATAGAATAGAATTAAAAGGACAAAAGCAGTTGATTTGGGGTATATTGTGAGTTTAGTGTGCCCAGAAGGAAAGATAAAGTGGAGGTGTGGAGGAGTCAGTTTCTATCAACACGGTGCTGCCCAAGGGTTTCATACCTTTCCATTGTGTAAATACCTGAATGTTCCAGACCAGCAAACATCTGGTTTTCTTGAGGTCTGCATGCCTGCTGATGTACCTGGCTGCAACTTTATCCTTAAATCGTTTGGAAACAGTAAGACGGTACTTAGTTTTAACCACATATTTATTTATTTATTTATTTTTGTTTTTTCTTTTTTGGTTAAATAAATAAAAGTATGGTGAAAAAACCTGCCTCCCTCCCTCTGTCTTCCCCTGACTTCGTCCTCATGTTTCAGCAAATGCCTCATCCAGATTCTGCCTTCTTAAATAATCCAGTATAAGGTTGGTTTTCGTCAGTGTCTGGGCCTGCCATGACATATAATGAGCCACACGCCCTTAATTACACATTATCACTCACTTATTCCTGATGAGCCCCTGTTCACCCCTCCTCCAGTGGGAGTGGAGACCCCTGTGGAGACCCCTACACTGACCAATCACCACTTCACGACTTATCCCTGGAATGATCTGATCATCTTGCAGGATCCCCTCCAGGCACCAGCAGAGGTCAGATCAGATTGTTACTCATGGTGTGGGCGGCGAGGGGGCGTGGTCGGTACTTTCATTATGACTACAATGCCGTATTTACATGTTAAGAAAAGAATTTGTCAGGATTATTGTTTCCAGGGGGCAGAAAAGGCCATTCAGGTTGATAGTTATGCGACTGCCAGACAGATAAAACAGATCACTGCCCACATGCCACCTAGAAATGTCTCAATAATAAATGCACATCGAGAGAAAATGTTAAGTAAGAGAGGAGGGAATAACAGGCCTTCCCAGAGAGAGAGAGTCCCTGCAGTGGAAGTGAATCTCACGGCTGACAGAGTTGGCATAAACACTGAACACGACATTTATAGATCAAGGGAGCCCCCGGGAAGGGGGGGGAGGGGCCACACACAAGAGCTGGGAACTCTATCAGATTGGGTTAGTTGACGACGCCACCATGTGGCGATTCAGGGGGAAGAGCAGGAAGCTGATGTCATGGCATGTCTGTCATCAGTTTTATTGCTTTTAAAACAGGAAAGACCCTTATTTTAATTTAATGTGTCCACGAGTCTGCAGCAAAATTACACTGATCCAATTTCCAAAAAAGTCTCTGTGTTTACTAAAACTGTTTATGCCCTCCGGTGTTCATGATTCAAATTCTGGTTCTTCCAGTCAGTTTGGTTTTAAAAGGTGAGTGGAAGAATGTGTCTAACATACGTCTGTGGAAGACCACAGACGTCAGGAAGATCAGGATAAATATCTGGAAAAAAGTGATTGCAGGATTCGGGTTATTTACATATTGATTCATTTCTGTGTCCCGCAGATGGAGGATCAAAGGTACAACAAAATATAAATATTTGCAAAAAAAAAATCTAAAGTAAGCATTTTTCAGAAGTTTATTTATTTATTTAATTATTTCTATCTTAATATAGAGACAAAAATCAAGAAAAAACTATTGACAAACATCAAAAGAATAAGTGCAGCTGGACAATAATTCAATAACGCCATAGAAAACGTAAAATAACTAAATAGGGATGATGTGCCTCTTTATCACATTCTCAATAATTTAGCAAACACTATTTAGACCACTGATCCCCAACCCTGTTGCTATTTGTTTTGCTTGTTTTACTTTTTTTTTTAATAAATTATGGCAGGTTTTGTGTGAATATTTCTAATGGAGACATAAAAGTGTTCGATGTCGGTTTCTTTGCTCTGCATGAGAGAAATGTTCACATTTGTGTTTTTTTTTTTTATTCAGCAGGGTTCTTTGATGCATCCGACAGCTCTCTGATACACCAGAGATGCACCTGAAAGTCACCCACAGAGAGTCCTGGAGGTACAAACACGCAGCTGATTTCAGCAGGGTGACATCAGTCCAGGTTTCACCGACCTGCAGTACCTCTGCTGGAAGACAGGAGGCACCACAACTCCGACACAGGTGGCGCTGGTCTCCTGTCTGCCTGATTGATCCTTGTGTCGCTCTGCCGGGCACGTGGCTGCTTTTCTTAATCAGATCATGGTCAGAAATCCAATCTTCCTCCATGGAAGGGGAAATGCGGCTGCCATCGAGGCTCGACTCCTGGAGGGAGGCTCACGGATCCCGAGTGAGGGAAAGTACAACGTTGCAGCTTCCTTAACACTTATCTGCACTGCAGGATCACCATTTCTAATCCTGGAGCTCCTGAGGGTCCTGGGGGTCTCCCCTCCCCCCGCCGGCCAGCTGGATCCCCGTCACTCTAAACGCCCCCCCCCCCTCTTCCCGGAAGAGATGGAGTGCATGTTCCCTGGTAGCAGCAGCTGTCACTGCCCACTCTATCCATCATCCTCACGTGCACGCTCCCACGGCAGCGCGAGCAGAAGTGAGTCAGATGCTGCGTTGAGGTGAATGAGTTCATCCACAAGCAGGAAAACAACGCCCACACGGCAGATTCTCCCGCTGCTCAGCAGATCGATACATGATCACACACCCAATTACACAAACCAGACCTCCGACAGGAGGAACGCTCAGTGGAACCAGGACCTCAACAAAACCAGGCTTTCTTTGGGAATAAAACCCATATCCATGTGAGGACTCAGGCTGAGTTGCTAGACAAGGAATCGTAATCCTCACAAAAAAAAAAGGGAAACTAGCACTAAGTCATATTGAGGATATTTAACATGATTATTACAACCACCTCTGAAGGCACATTACGTCATATCCTGCAGCAGCAGCATCTCCACAAACTTTAATGCTTTAATCCCAACAACAGTGTCATACAAGCAAACTACACCGTCCCAACTTGGAGCAGCTGAAGCAACACGTTCTTCCAGACCGACCTAGAACCCTTCCAGACCGACCCAGAACCTTCCTGACCGACCCAGAACCCTTCCAGACCAACCCAGAACCTTCCAGACTGACACCAAACCCCTCCTGACAGACCCAGAACATTCCAGACTGACCCGGAACCTTCCAGACCGACCCAGAACCTTCCAGACCGACCCAGAACCTTCCTGACCGACCCAGAACCCTTCCAGACCAACCCAGAACCTTCCAGACTGACACCAAACCCCTCCTGACAGACCCAGAACATTCCAGACTGACCCGGAACCTTCCTGACCGACCCAGAACCTTCCAGACCGACCCAGAACCTTCCTGACCGACCCAGAACCCTTCCAGACCAACCCAGAACCTTCCAGACTGACACCAAACCCCTCCTGACAGATCCAGAACCCTTCCAGACCGACCCAGAACCTTCCAGGCCGACCCAGAACCCTTCCAGACCAACCCAGAACCTTCCAGACTGACACCAAACCCCTCCTGACAGATCCAGAACCCTTCCAGACCGACCCAGAACATTCCAGACCGACCCAGAACCCTTCCAGACCAACCCAGAACATTCCAGACTGACCCGGAACCCTTCCAGATCAACCTAGAACCTTCCAAACTAATCTGGACACCTTCCAAACAGACCCAGAACCCTTCCAGATCGACCCAGAACATTCCAGACTGACCCGGAGCACTTCCTGACCAACCTAGAACCCTTCCTGACTGAGCAAGAACCTTCTGACCCGGAACCCTTCCTGACTGACCAGGACCCTTCCAGACCGACCCGGAACCTTTCCAGACCAACTCAGAACATTCCAGACCAACCCAGATCCCTTAACACCGACCAGTAATCCTTCCAGACCAACTCTGAACCTTTCAGACTGACCCGGAACCCTTCCAGACCGACCCAGAACCTTCCATACCAACCCAGAACCTTCCAAACCGACCCAGAACCTTCCTGGCTGACCCAGAAACATTCTAGACTGATCCAGAACCCTTCCAGACTAACTCAGAACCCTTCCAGACTGACTCAGAACCTTTCAGACTGACCTGGAACCATTACAAACTGACTCTGAACCTTCCAGACTGACCCGTAACCATTCCCGACTGACCCAGAACCCTTCCAGACCGACTCAGAACCCTTTCCGACCGACCCAGAACCTTCCACACTGACCTGGAAATCTTCCAGACCAACCCAGAACATTCCAAACCAACCCATACCCTTTCAGACTGACCCAGAACCTTTCAGACTAACCCGGAGCCCTTTCAGACACACCCAAAACCTTCCAGACTGACCCAGAACCTTTCAAAACCATCCTTCAGCCAAACCTTGATAAAATATCTCCAGAGCATTTCCAGTGGGATAAAGAGTTTCATATGTCAAGTCAACAGCAAAGTCAAAACCGACTGTCGTGTTTAGAGGACGCTGGGTTCGTACACAGCGGTAGCATGATGATTACAAATAGGGAAGTGATAACGGCTAACGACTGGCTGAGCGACTGCCAATCACTTGTTTTAGATATAAATGTAATGCTTGATATAAACTCTCCTGTCAGGGTACAAAAACATTAATCCTCTCAGAGTCCTCATGGATGTGAATCAAACGATTGTGACCAAAACTGTTTTCCAAAAAGGCTGTAAATATGTTTATTTCTGCTCTAAAGTCGTTTATTTAAAGATGGAAGTCAATGGAGACTTGCTTTTGAAGCCTCTAGTGGTCGTTCGAGGAACCGCAACAAAATTTAGTTTTGCATGAGCGTTGATACGGAAGTGCGATGATTGGGGCTTGATTGAGACTAGCTGCAGCCTCTTCAGGCTGACCTGAATCTTCTTGTCATATGCCGCCCCCGTGTGGTCAGGAGTGGTATTTGTATATAGAGTGTATGAATCTGGCCTTTATGCTGGAAACTTCAGTTGAAGGACACCATGAGCTCCAACCAGCGACCCGTTGTTTCATTACAGCAACCACCCCCCCCCCTTCTGCTGCGAATCTTTTTTTGAGACTTAAACAGACGTAAATATTTTAGATACCAAAAAATGTGCTGGCTGTTCATATATGCAGCATTTCACTTAAATGGTTAGCTGGTTTCACTAATGGTAAGCCTGACTGGGACATCTGATAAAAAAGACCCTTCATAAGTACGAGCTGCAGACAGGCTCATTCATTACTGAAAACATCACTTTAAGGAAAGCCAAAGTCATTTCCAGTCTTCAGTATTTTTTAATCCTATCTCATATACTTAATAATCAGGGTAAAGCGTAGAAGCAAAAACACTTTATAGTGGTTATCTCTAATGGGAATCTGAATGAGCAGGAGGTGGGAGGAAGATGAGGAAACATGGTGGCCAATACTGAGTTCCCCTGTCATGCTTACAGAGGATATAAGAGAGTAAAATGTAGCATGGAACAGCTGATCATCATTGATGAACTGATCAGCAGGTCTACTGACCTCTGTATAAGCAGATGTTAAACAGATGAACAGACGTTTTTCTTGCTCAACAGCAGGCTGGGAAGGGTTCTAAAACCATTTCCAAATGTTCTACAGTGAGAAGGATTATTGACGAGTAGAAAACATTCCAGACTGCTGTTGATCTTCCCTGGAGAGGATGTCACAGCAGATTTACCCCAAGATCAGAAATCCAAGAGCTCCTTCTCAGAGTCTACAGGTCTCACTAAGTCCATGACAGCCCAATTAGAAGAAAGCTGTATCCCAGTTCAGACCTGAACCTGGTTGAGATGCTGTGGTGGGACCAACGTTGGAAAGAAGAACGGTGCAGAATTCTGCCACAACAGTTTTCAATACATCCTTTGCTCTCATGTATCCTTGAAAATCCTTGAATATCCTTCCTTCGCAGTCAACAGTCGATATGATAAGTCCTGTGCAGCATTCAGTTCCTCTCAGCAGATGTTAACTCCTTTCTTTTGGTCGCCAATGAGTCACAGATGAGCACTAAATGATGTGTTTCTCCAAACCACAAGATTAATGTGATTTCTTTATGCAACAAAATCACAGAAGATGGTGGGAAAGTAAGGATGGAATGATGTTTACTGAAGGAAAGCTGGGAGGAAAGGAGATGAGTAACAAAATGACAGAGGAAAGATGGATGGCTGGAGAGCTGCAGACAAAGAGCGACGGCGTTGGCGGCGGTGTTCGTAACCTTGACAAGTACACACACTTGAATTTATGAGGTTAGATCGAAGAGATTAGAGGAGGACGAGGGAAGGAGACCACTGGCAGACAGACCTGTTAGAGAGGAGAAGTCGTTCAAATACAAGAACACAAAGACAGAGCTGGACTGGAGGCCGTACGGGAGACCGTTACAAAGGAAGGATGGACGCTGACGTCTGAGAGGGTTCTCTAATTAACCACTACCCAGCAGGCCTCCCTGCTGCTTTCAAATCGGTCGGTCACCTCCTCCCGTTCTGCTACCTCTCTGTACATCCTCCGCCTCCTTCCAGCTACGCTGCAAATGAACTCACTAACAAAGAGCCGAACTGGGAGTAGAAGCAAAACCCGGACCAAGCGATGAGCTTTCATCAGTGTGGCGGGGGGAGCGGGCGCACGCGGGGCAGTTTTACGAGCAGCAGCTCATTATCCACGCCGTGTTTGCATGTTGTGGTCCTCTTTTAATCCAGTTTCTTCTTCAGAAAAACTCATCTGATCTAAGTGAATGATCATTTTCAACAAACCTCTGATCAAATACAACATTGAACTTTTTGTAAATCAAGTAATTTATTTACACACCTGAAGCCTTAAAAAAAAAAAAAAAAGTAATGTGGGCAAGACCAAGTACCCCCATGATTCAACAACTTTCAGATCCAATTCTGAGCTCATTTCAGTTTAAATGTCTGACAGAAGACCTCAACTCTACTCCAAGAATACTCACATCCGTCATTCACACAGTTCCTTCTGCCGCTGTAACACCTTTATTCCTGCTTTTTTTTTGTTTTTTATTGATTATTGATTCACAACCTTGAATATATATACTTACCTATATACATGCACACACAAAGATAAACACATAACACATATATCCTGTTAAACATGTCTGAAAAGGGATCGGGGTACTTTATTCCTAATTAGCAGTATCCAATAAGCATAATTGTGGTCCATTGTTCTTGTAGTTTGTTGTGCTTGTCTGGCCCTTCTTTTCCTCTTCTTTGCATGTCCTGCAGACCAGAACCTCAGGAGCTGCTTGCTGACCTGCAGTTCCACCTCTGACCATCCCAGTGTCTGCCTCCACCTGTCTGTGTGGATGTCTGTTGGATACTTGCTGACATCCCGACCTGCAGTCCTCATCCCCTTGTATCACCATCTATCCACACATTTATATACACAGAAGTCTTAGTTCTACTGCTGAAGGATAATTATACTGATGGATCTGGTCTTTGGTACCTTTGACGGTGTGTCTGTATCTCTTCTCTCTACTTCCTTTTCTACCAGGTTGGTCTTCAACAGGAGGGTCCCCCCTCATGATCCAGGTCCTGATCCAGGTTTCTTCCTCTTAAAGGGCAGATTTTCATGCCACTGTTTGGTTTAAGGTTTTTCTTCCACTAGGGGAGTTTTTACCTGCCGTTGTTTATGTGATAATTGATCGGGGGTCATGTTCTGGGTCTCTGGAAAGATCCTGGAGACAACTTGTGTTGTAATAGATGCTATATAAATACAATTGAATTGAAGTAAATTCCTCCCCGCCCCTGGTACACCTTCATTCCTCCCCGGCCCTGGTACACCTTCATTCCTCCCCGCCCCTTGTACACCTTCATTCTTCCCCGCCCCTGGTACACCTTTACTCCTCCCCGCCTCTGGTACACCTTTACTCCTCCCCGCTCCTGGTACACCTTTACTCCTCCCCGCCCCTGGTACACCTTTGTTCCTCCCTTTTGTAAAGTAACAGGGTGCCAAGATGGCTGCAAACTCCATGGAGATGATCAAATCAGTCCATCACAGGGTCAATGAGACATGGTTGTCTGACCAGAACATTCAGGTGTTACAGTCCCTGACAAGCAAGGAAAAGAGCAATCTTTAGATCACCAACACTGTAACGCTTTGCAGAAGAACACTATAGAGTGGAGGTGAAATGAGAAGAATAAAACTGCAGGTGTTCAGGCCCCCAAACCATGACAAATGTAGCATGCTCAGTGAGGCCTGGAGGCTCATAGATAGAGCTCTTGGGTTTCTGATCTTGGGTCTCTGCTAGGACATCCACTCCTGGGAAAATTGACAACTGCCTTGAATTTTTTGCACCAGTGTATGAGCTCTCTCCCTGTAGAACGCTGAACTCCAAATACTTTGGAGATGGCTTCATAAAGTTTTCCAGCAGTTTCCTCTAGGACAATTGCTAATGTCTTTCCTTCTTGGCATTGTGGTAACGCACACCAGCGCAACAAACCGCTGAAAGGTCTGGACTCCCGCTGAAGATCAGTTCATCAGTGATGATGTTTAGCAGAACCTGGGTGAAACGTACCTTCTGAAGTTCACCTGGTTGAGCCGTCCCTCGCGTATGGGGACCCCAGTCTTCCAGTCGCCGACCCATGTTCCCTCCCTCTGCCCTCACTTCCTGTCTCTTCACTGTCAACTAAAGCAGCAAAATCTTTAAAACATTCATTGAAACCTTCCTCCAAAAGCTGGTGTCAAGACTGATTTGTGACTTTAGGAGTTAATTTGTCATCATCAGAGAGCCTGTTACCAACACGCTCCGCTCTGCCTCCACCTTAATGACGTGGTTGCTATGGAAGACAGAAATCACCCTAACACGTGTGTCCATCAGTGTGTTCCTGTGATGGAAGTATGAAACACTCACTCCACGGGGGGGTTGATGTCCTCAACCTTTGTCTCAAAGAAGCGCAGCACCTCCTCGCTCTGAGAGATCTGGGGAGGGAGTCGCACCAGCGCCTACAAGAGAAAACAGAAGAAAACTGATTTCAGTCTGTATGCTTGTTCAAAGACAGCCCCCCCCCCTGGCCCCGGCCCAGTCAGAGAGGATCATCTGTCGGTCTAAATATCTATATTTCATGATCAGACTGGTTCTGGTTGAAGGCGTTGCTCCAGTGCAGCATCAGGGTGCTGGACCGTGAAGATAAGCAGCAACATTCATATTTCATTCATCATTCATCGTGTTTTATTGAAGGAGCCTGGAGGTGGTGATTGAAGAAGATGCCTTCATCCACAGCTGGATGGAGGTCTGCCGAGCAGAGCTGTAACGCTGCTGTCTCCATCTTTGCCTCCATCTTCGCCTCCACTGGACCTTCATGGACAGGAAGCGTCCACAGGCTTCAGCAGCTGGAACATCATGCTGCAGGCCTTTACAAAAGTTCAGCACCTTTCTTTAACAGTCATGTACAAGTTAGTAGCTCTTCTTTAACCTGTACTTATGTGAATAAAAACACAATTCAGTCATTTGGCCATAGTGCATCTTAGTTTTAGACAAGCACAGCCTCAGCCCAACAACAACACTGTTTCATTGAGTTCTCGTTCATTTAACAAAAACAGCGAGTAGATGCACCTTCAGCAGCAGGAGCCTGAGCTGATGGCTTCCTGTGTGCAGTCTCTCACATGGTCCAAGACTTTGACCAGCTCGCTCCAAAACCTGGATTCTTTTATCTTTCATCATTCTGATGTAGATCTGCTGCAGTTTGGGATCATTTCCTGTCACATGACCCAGTTTCAGCTTTAATATTTGTGAAACAAATACGTTTGTATTTGTCTAACACCAAGACGTGGAACTGTCAGCTGGTTTTGATTGTTTTAACACAAGGATCAGCTGATTAATGGAAGTACTAACCATTCCACATGACCCTCAGCTGATGCTGCTTCCTAAACTTCCCACTGCCGGTGAAGTTTTTAACCGAAGGTGGGAAGGGAGCGATGGAGGGTGTGACGGTGGGAAGGATCTGAATCCAGTGCACATAAAAAAAGAGTGGGAACAGGAAGAGAGAAGGCAGCCCTCGATCCGGACCTCAGTTTCAAGTTTAGTTTGTTGCAGGAAGGAGTTAGGGACTAAAGTTGTTTGTTGTTGAGCTGAACTTTGAACAGGTCAAACTCCTCGAGGTTGTGTGCGGTAAATCAGTGTTTCTAAGAAATAATATCACTAGTTGTGAAATGGTCCAGTGGCAGCGTGATGCTGGTTGTTTGAAGCCTGCTGTGTGTTTTCTGGTGGGAGCAGCTGATGGAGCTTACAAAAGCCAAAATAACGTCTGGAATCCAAACCACAAAAAACGGCAGGTCGACGAGGAGACGAGGATGTCGCCAGAAGCAGAGCGATGAGCAAGTGGAACCCTTTTCTTCCCACGGACATCAAGGGGAACTTTAGATCTCTGGTAAGTGAAGAGGGTGAGCCTGGAGGTTTCGTTTTGAAGGTTGTTCCCACAGAGACGTCACAAACGACGGTCAGAGTCAATGAAAAAGAAAAAAGGTGGTTTTAGTTAGTGTGAGCGATGCCAGCCAAATCCAGCGACGTGAAGATGGAGCAAGGCCGGTGGCGTTCCAGGCCTCCTCCAGGCCTGCTCCATGTCTTCTCCAGGCCTCCTCCAGGTCTCCTCCAGGCCTGCTCCATGTCTCCTCCAGGCCTCCTCTAGGTCTCCTCCAGGCCTCCTCCAGGTCTCCTCCAGGCCTGCTCCATGTCTCCTCCAGGCCTCCTCCAGGCCTCCTCTAGGTCTACTCCAGGCCTTCTCCATGTCTCCTCCAGGTCTCCTCCAGGTCTACTCCAGGCCTTCTCCATGTCTTCTCCAGGTCTCCTCTAGGTCTCCTCCAGGCCTCCTCCAGGTCTCCTCCAGGCCTGCTCCATGTCTCCTCCAGGCCTGCTCCAGGCCTCCTCTAGGTCTCCTCCAGGCCTCCTCCAGGTCTCCTCCAGGCCTGCTCCATGTCTCCTCCAGGCCTGCTCCATGTCTCCTCCAGGCCTCCTCTAGGTCTCCTCCAGGCCTGCTCCATGTCTCCTCCAGGCCTCCTCTAGGTCTACTCCAGGCCTCCTCTAGGTCTACTCCAGGCCTCCTCTAGGTCTACTCCAGGCCTCCTCCAGGTCTACTCCAGGCCTTTTCCATGTCTCCTCCAGGCCTCCTCCAGGTCTACTCCAGGCCTTCTCCATGTCTCCTCCAGGCCTCCTTTAGGTCTACTCCAGGCCTCCTCCATGTCTCCTCCAGGCCTCCTTTAGGTCTACTCCAGGCCTTCTCCATGTCTCCTCCAGGCCTCCTTTAGGTCTACTCCAGGCCTCCTCTAGGTCTACTCCAGGCCTCCCCCAGGTCTATTCCAGGCCTCCTCCAGGCCTCCTCCAGGCCTGCTCCAGGCCTTCTCCAGGCCTTCTCCAGGCCTTCTCCAGGCCTGCTCCAGGCCTTCTCCAGGCCTTCTCCAGGCCTTCTCCAGGCCTCCTCCAGGCCTCCTCCAGGCCTACTCCAGGCTCCAGCGCTGCTGAGCCTCACCGTGGATTTCAAATTCACTCTGCAGAGACCGTGTCTACATGTCGCAACACTTTTACTACATGAATTAAATTGAATTAGTTCAGCTGGTGTATATTTTATTATCAACAACTGTATGTGTAACGTGTGTCTGTCCTTGTAAGTGGCCCTGCGACGGACTGGCGACCTGTCCAGGTGGACCCCGGCCTGCAAGGTGTCGGGATAGGCTCAGACCCCCGTGACCCTGAGAAGGAGTAAGCGGGTGTAGGTAATGGATGGATGGACTTTTACAAACAAATATCGATGCTTTTATTCAAAAGCAGCGGCGCATGAACTTTATTTATCAGTAAAGGGAAGATGAGAATAAAGTTCTTTTTTCTATGCTACAGTTTGTATGTGTAAAGAACGCTGATATGACATTTTAAATAAAACACGTTAAATGTTAAATAAGCTGTTCTGTAGGGTTCGTATATCTGTAAATCTGACTGTGATGACGTCAGCGCCTCGCCGCACGTCACTGTAGCACCTATACACACTGAAATGATGAGGTTTGAGGGGTGGTGACGGAAACGCTTGGAACAACCAGATGAACGAAAGTGGAGCATAAAGTCCTTCTGCCAACACACCTGATTCACATTAACGGATCATCATCAGCTGCTCATCAAGGTCTGCACAAGTCTGTTAAAGAGTCATTTGTATCAGGGTGTGATGAAGAAGTGAACATCTGAAACACGCAGGACCACGAGGACCGCGAGGTCCACACTCCAGAACCAGACTTTCTGGGTTCAGCATGAGTCACCGCTGTGATCTAAGGAGGAGACGTCTGTGGAAGTCTCAGCTTCAACCCTCCAGGCCTCTCGCTGCAGTTTGGCAACAGCTTTTTTTCATTATTTTATTGACTGATTGATTTTTTTCTTCAAGCGTTAGTCGGTCTTTTGCCATGTTTCATCTTTAACAGAAACATGTTTATCAGAGTGTATCAGAGACTTCTCCGCTGTTTAGCTGCTTTAGTCAAGCTTGTCAGGTTTAAACTGTGAAAAGACAAACATGGACAGTGACAGTTATTCCCAACCCACTGGGGACATTCCCCAGTCCGGGTGGGAACAGAGGGACGTTTACGGCGGGGACCATTTACCCTGCAGTAGTCGTCAATGAAGCGCAGCCGCTTCATGGCCACGTCTCGCACATGACTTCTCCGGAACAGGATTTTGCCTGGAGGAGGAAAGAGAAAGGGAAAACAATCAGAAATACAGAGAAAAGTTTAGGAAAAGAGACAAAGCTGCTAGACACATGCAGGGGAGGGCCGGGGGCGACGGGGGTGTTAGTGGCAGTGACCAGGCACGATAGGAACCAACTATGGAATAGTGAGAATTGTAAAGAGGGAATTATTTAATCCATTTATTATTATTATATTTGTCTATATGTGTGTATTTATATGTGCAAATAAGTGTGTGTGTGTGTGTGTGTGTATGTGTGTGCGTGCGTGTGTGCATGTGTGTGTGTGTGTGCGCGCGCGTGTGTGTGCATGCGTGTGTGTGTGTGTGCGTGTGTGCGTGTGTGCGTGTATGCGTGTGTGTGCATGTGTGTGTATGTGTGCGTGCATGTGTGTGTGTGTGCGTGCGTGTATGTGTGTGCGTGCGTGTATGTGTGTATGTGTGTGCGTGCATGTGTGTTTGTATGTGTGCGTGTATGTGTGTGCGTGCGTGCGTGTGCATGTGTGTACGTGCGTGCGCGCGCGCGTGTGTGTGTATATATGAGCTGCATGGGTGTAAATATGAACATGCAAAGTGTACGTATATACTAATATATATGATATATATGTGCAGTTATCTAAAGGTATGTGTACACATGTGCACATGAATGTATCAGCGTATATTTGTATGCATGTATAACTATGTACTTCTGCACATGTATCTTACATTCATGCATAGCAAGATGCTTAGATGTTCACACATTGATCTTTGTTTTTATATATATATATATATATATATATATATATATATATATATATATATATATATATATATATATATATATATATATATATATATATATATATATATATATATAATGTACTAGTTAACTGCATATATACGCATTTATATTGATATATTTGGATATGTATGAGCATTTAAAATACTTCAATGTATATTTTATATATATGACTTTTTAAATACTGCCCCAACACCCCCAAACACTCAAATATGCTCACTGTTAAAACAATAGTAAATAGAAAGCTCCTCCCCCTTTTCTCTGTCCTCTCGTTGCTTGTAACAGCTGATTGTCCTGTGTCCACATTTTCTCTTTAAACAACACATACAACAACAAACAGTTATTTAACAAATAGGAAGCAAGACTGAAGGTCTACAGAGGACTTCATGGTCCCCTCAGCGACTGACAGGTGTCCAGGTCCAGACCACCATCCCTCCACCTCCGTGCTTCACAGCGGGTCTGAGGTGTTTCTGCTGGTTTTCACCAAACATGGTTCTGGACATGAAGACCAAACATCTCCACTCTGGTCTCATGTCCAGAGGACATTGTTCTGCTGGTTTGTTCACATGCAGGTTTGTAAACCTGTCATACTGCTTGGACACAGTCCAGTCCCCAGCCACGACTTCCCTGACCAGAACCAGGTGTGTAGCCACAATCTGATTGGTTAAATCTTTGAGAGTTCGGCCGACCTCACATAAAGACGGAGACCACTCCAGAGCTGAGGAGTCACAAGTCGAGTCCTGTGAACCACCATGACCATTAGATCTTCAGGTCTCAGGGCTCTACCAGGACCATGACTATGCAGGACCTTAGAGAGCTAAGGAGGTGTCAGACCAACATTTAAAAACCAATATATATATATCAAATAAAAGCATTTTTTTTAGTTTAGTTCCTGAAAAACCTTATTGACACAGGTATGACTAAATGTAGTACAACTCCATCTAAACATGCATCTTACAAACCTCTAAAAACTCTCTGTTCCTCATGAGGAACATCAGTCGTGGTTCATTAGATGGTGAGATGTTCTAGAAAGATTTCCTGACATTTTAGATTTGAAATACATGAATCCAGACAGACAGAAATCTGTTTATCTTCATTTACTGACATGATATTTAAACTTCATTTTACATTTCTAAGCTAAGTAAATAGACAGCAAAGTTATGTTTGCTTTTTTTGTTGATCCAACAATTCCAACCAGATCCGTGATCTGATCCGGTGCATGAGTCCAGTCTGTGAGTGGATCTGGTCTGGATCCAGTCCAGACCGTGACTAAGACCGTGACGGATCCTTGCACCTCTGGGTAGAGCTGTCCTAATGACGACAGCTGCACATTTGTGTGGCTCGAGATCACACACACACTTGTCTGTCACATCACACGACGCTTGAGACACGCGTGTAAAGTCGTCAGGTTTGAACACGTCCCAGACAAACCGAGTCGCTGATACCACCTCATCAGCAGCCGCTCCACCTGCTCACACTGACGCTCCACCAGTTCACTCATCAATCTTTCATGTGGGAGTCTGTGGAGATGGCTGGAGCTGCAGGATCAGACTAATACCTGGCAGGAATGGGATGATCCTCTTCTTCGGGTCTTTCTGCCCTCCCTCGATCGGGAACTTGTCGAGTATCTGCATCTGTTGGAGAATGAAGAAAGGAAGCCGTTCAGTTTCATCACTGGCTGGGTGGGATTTATTTAGTCTTTACCTGATCCAGAGGCAAGAAGATCAATATCAGTCACGGTGGCTCCTTCCACAGCCTGAAGCAATGCCCACCAAAAAGAAGAAACATTCGCTGCACGCAGCAACATTTCTGATCTTTCTTTCGATTAACACAGCTAACTGAAATCTCCTCATCCAACTGCTAACATAAACTATAACGACAAAGTCGTATAAATCAAGATAAACCCTGACAGACAGCCCAGAGATGGCTCATGACCTGCAAGTGCTGACAGCTGGTGCCAGCTGGAACCAACACTTGGACCAGCTGGAACCAACACTTGGACCAGCTGGAACCAACACTTGGACCAGCTGGAAGCCGTGGATGACAAAGAAAGTCCACAGACTCCTGAGGGCTCGGAACGCTGCCTTCAGAGCTGGAGACAAAGTGGGTCTAAAGACAGCTAAGACCAACCTGTCCCATGGCATCAGGGAGGCCAAGAGACGGTACTCCAGGAGGATAGCCCGCCGTTTCAGCAACAGCAGGGACACACGGAGCCTGTGGCGAGGGATTCAGACCATTACGGACTACAAGCCCCCACCGCAGACCTGTGAGAGCAGCACATCCCTGCTGAATGAGCTGAACACATTCTTCGCCCGCTTCGAGGCACACAACACCATCGCAGCAAAGAAAGCACCACCCCCTCCCGGCGACCAGGTGCTGACGCTGTCACCGGACATTGTGAGGAGATCCCTCAGCAGGATCAACGCCCGCAAAGCTCCGGGTCCTGACAACATACCTGGTCGTGTACTGAGAGACTGTGCAGGAGAACTCACGGATGTCTTCACAGACATCTTTAACATGTCACTGAGTCAGGCGGTGGTTTCCACGTGCTTCAAAGCCACCATATGTGAGAATCCTCTTCATGGACTTCAGTTCAGCATTCAACACCATCGTCCCCCAGCAGCTCGTTCACAAACTGGACCAGCTGGGGATCAGCACCTCGCTGTGCAACTGGCTGTTGGACTTCCTGACTGGGAGACCACAGGCAGTACGGGTCGGCAGCAACACAATGGAATCTCTCCCTTACCATCTGCACTGTCCTCTTCAGACCCAGATGTCCCGAGTCATCGTGAAGCGCCGTCTTAAAAGATTCACGAAGCTTCTCAGGCAACACTAGTTGCTCCACCATTCCTCTTTGTTGTGACGGCCCATTTTAGCGCCAGGAACTCCAGTTTGTGTGCAGGATACCTTGTCTCAGCTGGACTCAACCCTCTGCTGGCAAAGGCTATAACCCTCTCTGCCCCTCCTTGGACCTGAACTAACACAGTACCCAGCCCCTCCCCCGAGGCATCAGTCTGAAGGACAAACGATAAACTGTAATCCGGGTAGCCAAGTACTGGAGCAGTAGTGAGTTTATCTATTAGGGCCTGGAACGCTTCCTCACATTCCTCAGTCCATATAAACGGTGGATTGGGTTCCCGGCTTTTCGTACCTTTTCGCTTTTTCAGTCTGTGGTCCCCAGCAGTGAGGCGATATAAGGGAGCAGCCAGAGCAGAGTATCCACTGACATACCGCCTATAGTAGCCAGCAAACCCCAAAAATTGCAACACCTCTCTGCGGTTTGTGGGCGTCCCCCAGTCCTGAACACGTCTAATCTTCTCCGGGTCTGTCCGGACCCCTTCAGAAGACACCAAATGACCCAAATAATGGACTTCCCTTCTCATAAGCTGGCATTTTGAGGGCTTCAGCTTAAGGCCATGCTCCTGGAGCAGCCTTTCTAGATGCTCTTCAAACGTTCTGGAGAATATGATGATGTCATCGAGATAAATCAGGAGATGCGTAAAATTCAAATCTCCAAAGCAACAGGTCATCAGCCTCTGGAAAGTGGAGGGCGCATTCTGCAATCCGAATGGCATTCGGTTGGCTTCAAACAGCCCCATAGGAGTGCTAAATGCTGTCTTGTGTTGATCATGCTCTGCCACTTCCACTTGCCAATAACCTGACGTGAGATCAAGCGTGGAAAAGAACTTTGCCTGTCCCAGAGCTTCCAACGCTTCCTCTATTCTAGGCAATGGAAACGAATCTCTTGTGCTGCATGAATCTAATTTCCGGTAATCAACACATAATCTCAATGAACCATCTTTCTTGGTGACCACCACCACCGGGGAGGCATACGGACTCTTACTCGGCCTGATTACTCCTGTCTCCTCCATGTCAACCAACAATTTCCTCACATCTTGCCACTGTGATGGGGGAATTTTATGATAGGGAAGTCGAAAAGGCTTAGGATCCACCAGGGGGATATCATGTTGCACGGTTTTTGTATGAACATAGTCCAGAGGATCCTGGGAGAACACACTCACATTCCTCTCCACCAACTCTCGGAGGAGGGCACGCTGGTCCTCGTTCTCAACAGCTGCTTTACTTAAGTCTACTGCACAGCCTGGCACCACCTGGTCCAGACACAGGCATGCTTCTTTGCACCCCTCTGGGTGTCTCTCTTGGACTTGGTGCAGGAACTGTTGGCCATAAATTGCTCGGAGATGACTTCGAGAGGCCCGGAGAACACTCGTTCCTATAAGCAGAGGAACCGAGGAGCGATACTCTGAATCAGTAACAACAAAGACTGGCACGTTTGCTTCTTTCATCTCTGTTAAGTCTGACCACTCTGGTGCTGGATGAGCCTCCCCTTTTGTCAGTTTCGGACTACAGTCAGGTGCCACCTGAACCTGAGTGTAGGTCCTCTTCGACTTGTATACGGACTGGAATCTTTTTGTTTCCTTTGTCAGATCTCTGAGCTCCGCTTGTAACTCCCGGAAGCTCAAAAGCCTGGGTTTCATTGGAGCAATTCTTATGTACACATCCTCATCATTTATGTCCCTCAGAAACTGCCTAGTGAGTTTACTATCACGATCTGGAAATGGCTTGCTGCCCCTTTGACTTTCCTCCACCGCTCGCAACGTTGCCTCCAGAGATATCGCATAGGAGCTGGCGGACTCCCCTGACCTCTGGCTACGTTCATAGAAGTCGGCCAGTGGGTCTAAAGACCCTTGTGTGTCGCCATACTCTGCTCTCAGTTCTTCAAACGCTTTTTCTGGGGTTTGGGCATAGGAAGAAAGATTCAGAATCAACTTTTGGGGTTCACCCCCAAGATGGCGTACCACCGTGGAGAAGCGCAGATGAAGGGGGAGCTCTATCGCTTCCAGGAGATATTGCATGTCCCGAATCCAGTCCTCTACAAGCATCCCGCTATCGACATTGCCCGTGAAGACTGGGACGTCCTTCACTTGATGAGTTTGCAAAAAACCACCATAGGCGGCTGGAGGGAAACTTAACGGCGCTGAGGCCCTTACTGGGTTATAGAGCTGTGTAGGCATCTGAGCGGACGGCGAGGGCATGTGGATAGGCTGAGAGACAGCATCAAGAGATACACTCGCTTGGGGGATACCAGAGGTGCGGTTGAACTGAAGTTTGGATCTGGGGGGAGACTACATGGGTAGGGTCAAATCCAGGAGCCGCATTCACAGCAGTGGGCATAACTACCATGGGGCCCTGGGCACTGTTTGCCAACAAATGCCGGGAAACTTGCGGGTAGTAGCCGGCTGCTTGCGCCATATGAAAATGGGGGATTTGTCCCAACTCCGCCCCTTGAAAGATCAGCTCAGCTCTAGAGGCGTCCTCAGTTGCACTCTTCAAATTTGGCATTGGAGCCCTTGACATAGGAGCTTGAGGCCCCAGGAGGTAGTCACCATAACTCGCGGGTCCCAGGGGTCTGGCCTGCCCAGCTTGTGTTGGCACCGGGTTCCTAATGGAGGAGCTGGGAAACTCAAACACGGGGAGTTCTGGGGTAGGGGGGGGGTACAGAGGCTGTAATTCCATGCATACTGACCTGGGGCACAGGGTCTGTTGCACTTACAGTCACAGGGAAGGTTATTGGGGACACATGAGCTGAAACTGCACCACAATCTGTATAGGGTGACAAGATGGGGGTGGGTGGAGTGTACTGAGTACATGGTCCAAGTCCTGCGACCTGCCGAACTGGGGTTTAATACTGCACCGGCTGGGTAGAAATGAACTGGGTGGTTAGCATTGATCTCACCGAAGGCTGTTGGTAGCCAACGCTTGCCGCTGCACCTTCACCCAGGGGGATGAGTGTCGTCATTGGGGAGCAGTCACTGTGGCTTATTACCTGCTCCGGAATGAGTAAGGGGTCTGGTATCGCTGCCAGAAAGCCCTCCTCCATGGCGTTGTTAAAATATCTAAAAACACCACGCATCCGGGTCACAGCACCAAAGATGTAACCCAGGCCGTGCGGACCAGCTGGAACCAGCAGCTGGAACCAACAGTTGGAAGCAGCTGGAACCAACAGTTGGAAGCAGCTGGAACCAACAGTTGGAAGCAGCTGGAACCAACAGTTGGACCAGTTGGAAGCAGCAGTTGGACCAGTTGGAAGCAGCTGGAACCAACAGTTGGACCAGCTGGATCCAACTTTTGGACCAGCTGGAACCCGCTGGAACCCGCTGGAACCACCTAAGCCTGCTGACCCAGTTGGGCCAGCCTTTGCCATGTTGTTTCAGGTTTTAGCATTCAAATCAATAACCCTGGCATGAGATCAGAGTGAAAGGTCACTACGGTCGTAGAAATACTGCACCGGACTGCAGAACACTGCTCCTTATAATCATGAGAGAAGAGCTGTTAGTTGCCTGTTAGAAGCCTGTTGCTTCTGCATGTGAACATTTCTAGAAACACTCACTCTGCCCGAAACAGGCCTTTTCTAGACTCTTTTGCCGGCTTCTGGACACCAACACAGTGCCAACATCTAGTGCCAAAGATGCCGGGGATCAGGTGACAGATGTTCTCACTAATTCTTAAGAAAGATATCAGGATCTGAAAGAATTTACGTCTGCACACCATCTGATACTGAACCCCAGATGAATCCCAGCTAATTGCGCTTAACTCCAGCGCATGAAGTTGAGCAATTCTGCATTTTAACTTTCTGTTTGGAGTTGGCAGCAGGAGGAGCACTGAGATCTCAGATTTGCCCCATATATCGCAGCGCCATGTTACAAATGAGCGCATGGAACAGGTCTGGGAGCCATCTGGACCACGTCCACTTCAGTTCACTCTCCTCCAGTTAGTAATTTGTCTTGGCTGACTTGTTATCTTAAATTCATTCTGGTCAAATCTGTCCAAATGCCATAATTTCAAATGTTGCTCCAGAGACGACATCCTGAACCAGCGCTCCCAGAGCAGAGACGAGGACCAGCATACCTTCACTGGGACTCACGTTGCTCAGTCACCTCTCGCCTCTCGACCAGCATAGGTCCAGCAGACTTTTGCTGAGTGACTCCAAGTCAGGTAGAGAAGACGGCTCCACTAAATCTCACCTCTGAAACCTTCCAGACCAACGTAGAACCTTCCAAACGCAAAATCTTCCAGACCAACGCAGAACCTTCCAGACCAACGTGAACATTCCAGACCAACACAGAACCTTCCAGACCAACGTGAACCTTCCAGACCAACCGTGAACCTTCCAGACAAACACAGAACCTTCCAGACCAACACAAAACCTTCCAGACCAACACAAAACATTCCAGACCAAATGAGAACCTTCCAGACCAACATAAAACCTTCCAGACCAACCGTGAACCTTCCAGACCAACACAGAACCTTCAAGACCAACACAGAACCTTCCAGACCAACACAGAACCTTCAAGACCAACACAGAACCTTCCAGACCAACACAAATCCTTCCAGACCAACACAAAACCTTCAAGACCAACACAGAACCTTCCAGACCAACACAAATCCTTCCAGACCAACACAAAACCTTCCAGACCAACACAAATCCTTCCAGACCAACACAGAACCTTCCAGACCAACACAAATCCTTCCAGACCAACACAAAACCTTCCAGACCAACACAAAACCTTCCAGACCAACTGTGAACCTTCCAGACCAACATAAAACCTTCCAGGCCAACCGTGAACCTTCCAGACCAACTGTGAACCTTCCAGACCAACACAAAATCTTCCAGACCAACGCAGAACCTTCCAGACCAACGTGAACATTCCAGACCAACACAGAACCTTCCAGACCAACGTGAACCTTCCAGACCAACCGTGAACCTTCCAGACAAACACAGAACCTTCCAGACCAACACAAAACCTTCCAGACCAACACAAAACATTCCAGACCAAATGAGAACCTTCCAGACCAACATAAAACCTTCCAGACCAACCGTGAACCTTCCAGACCAACACAGAACCTTCAAGACCAACACAGAACCTTCCAGACCAACACAGAACCTTCAAGACCAACACAGAACCTTCCAGACCAACACAAACCTTCCAGACCAACACAAAACCTTCAAGACCAACACAGAACCTTCCAGACCAACACAAATCCTTCCAGACCAACACAAAACCTTCCAGACCAACACAAATCCTTCCAGACCAACACAGAACCTTCCAGACCAACACAAATCCTTCCAGACCAACACAAAACCTTCCAGACCAACACAAAACCTTCCAGACCAACTGTGAACCTTCCAGACCAACATAAAACCTTCCAGGCCAACCGTGAACCTTCCAGACCAACTGTGAACCTTCCAGACCAACACAAAACCTTCCAGACCAACACAAAACATTCCAGACCAAATGAGAACCTTCCAGACCAACACAAAACATTCCAGACCAAATGAGAACCTTCCAGACCAACATAAAACCTTCCAGACCAACCGTGAACCTTCCAGACCAACACAGAACCTTCAAGACCAACACAGAACCTTCAAGACCAACACAGAACCTTCCAGACCAACACAAATCCTTCCAGACCAACTGTGAACCTTCCAGACCAACATAAAACCTTCCAGGCCAACCGTGAACCTTCCAGACCAACACAGAACCTTCAAGACTAACACAGAACCTTCCAGACCAACACAGAACCTTCCAGACCAAATGAGAACCTTCCAGATCCACACAAAACCTTCAAGACCAGTTTAGAAGTACATCTCTGAATATGCTCTCACCAAGGTAAATAAGACGAAGTTAAACGAGTTAAGAAGTTAAACGAGACACAGACAGTCACCTTTACGATGGATGTTTGGACCTTTGACATGACGTCTGACTGATATCGAAGCAATACTCAGAGCCAAGGTAACAAAGTCAGTATCAGAAAGAAAAAACATCTGAATTCCAGCTCTGTGCTAGAACCTCCGTGTTTTGAAAAACCATTAAAAGCTTTGAACAAACACGTGACCAGACCCAGATGCTTGCGCCTGCAGCAGATCCAGATGCTTGCGCCTGCAGCAGATCCAGATGCTTGCGCCTGCAGCAGATCCAGATGCTTGCGCCTGCAGCAGATCCAGGTGTTTGCGCCTGCAGCAGATCCAGATGCTTGCGCCTGCAGCAGATCCAGATGCTTGCGCCTGCAGCAGATCCAGATGCTTGCGCCTGCAGCAGATCCAGATGCTTTCGCCTGCAGCAGATCCAGATGCTTTCGCCTGCAGCAGATCCAGATGCTTGCGCCTGCAGCAGATCCAGATGCTTGCGCCTGCAGCAGATCCAGATGCTTGCGCCTGCAGCAGATCCAGATGCTTGCGCCTGCAGCAGATCCAGATGCTTGCGCCTGCAGCAGATCCAGATGCTTGCGCCTGCAGCAGATCCAGATGCTTGCGCCTGCAGCAGATCCAGGTGTTTGCGCCTGCAGCAGATCCAGATGCTTGCGCCTGCAGCAGATCCAGATGCTTGCGCCTGCAGCAGATCCAGATGCTTGCGCCTGCAGCAGATCCAGATGCTTGCGCCTGCAGCAGATCCAGATGCTTGCGCCTGCAGCAGATCCAGATGCTTAAGCCTGCAGCAGATCCAGGTGTTTGCGCCTGCAGCAGATCCAGGTGTTGCGCCTGCAGCAGATCCATATGCTTGCGTCTGCAGCAGATCCAGGTGTTTGCGCCTGCAGCAGATCCAGGTGTTTGCACCTGCAGCAGATCCAGGTGTTTGCACCTGCAGCAGATCCAGGTGTTTGCACCTGCAGCAGATCCAGGTGTTTGCGCCTGCAGCAGATCCAGATGCTTGCGCCTGCAGCAGATCCAGATGCTTGCGCCTGCAGCAGATCCAGGTGTTGCGCCTGCAGCAGATCCATATGCTTGCGCCTGCAGCAGATCCAGGTGTTTGCACCTGCAGCAGATCCAGGTGTTTGCACCTGCAGCAGATCCAGGTGTTTGCACCTGCAGCAGATCCAGGTGTTTGCACCTGCAGCAGATCCAGGTGTTTGCGCCTGCAGCAGATCCAGGTGTTTGCGCCTGCAGCAGATCCAGATGCTTGCGCCTGCAGCAAATCCAGATGCTTGCGCCTGCAGCAGATCCAGATGCTTGCGCCTGCAGCAGATCCAGATGCTTGCGCCTGCAGCAGATCCAGATGCTTGCGCCTGCAGCAGATCCAGATGCTTGCGCCTGCAGCAGATCCAGATGCTTGCGCCTGCAGCAGATCCAGGTGTTTGCACCTGCAGCAGATCCAGGTGCTTGCACCTGCAGCAGGAAAACATCCGGTTTTGCAGATCTCTGGCAGGAAACGAGGCTGGAGACTACATGGACTGGCAGATGCAGATGTAAACTGTGTCCACCATTACATTTAAACAGATGGGTCATAATGGCCCTAAAACCTGGTACTAAGACCGTTTACAGATGATTATTATGCTTTTACATACAAAACAGAAAACACAAGATTGAAGGAGGGATCGGAACTTTTGCATGGCTGTATCGATTAGTTCAGATGGGAATATTCCACCATCAAAATGCCCAGAGGGAAAGAAAAGAAAAACAAAATAAAAAAAATCAAATGTGAAATAACATTGAAGCTCAACCATTGCTCCACTTCTCAGACTTCACTTCACTGTCTCCTTGGTAACCAGCAGAGGAGAGCGTGAAAAAGAGATGTGATTGGACGGTGGCGTGCTGCTCTGGACCACTGGTGGAAACACTGGGAGTCAGGTGAAAACAGGACGCTTCCTTCTGCTTCCGTCATGAACAGCAGAAGACAGTGATGTCAGGTTCACTTCAGGGTCCAGCTCACTCAGGCGCTGCGAACAGCCAGCACATGATTCAATTAGGGGACAAAATTTGTCCTCAGTTTATGTTTTCACACACAGTTAAAGCCAAGTCAAGCAGCTGGACCTGATTACTGTGGCCAGAACATACATACACATGAAAGGACAGCAAAAATCACAAAAGATGGAGAGGCAATCCTGGAAGTATTTTCATATGCAAGCAAAGAGCCTGCAGGCAAGACCTGTGGATCCTCTATAGACCACCAGGGTCCGGATCTAGACCCCGGGTTTCTCTACTGATCACTAAGGTCCGGACCCTATTGATCCCTGTTCTGAGCTACCTGCTGATGTCCTCCAGATCTACCTGCTGCTGCTCCCAAGTGCTCAGACTGCTCCAGGTTGTTTGTTTACCTGCCTGACAAAACGATATTAAACGATGAAACCTCTTTGGTTCTTACTCTCTTCGGTACCGACTCTCTTCGGTACCAACTCTTGATAATAAACTTGGATAAACAAATTGATGCTGTTCAAGCGAGCTTTTATCAGCTCAGTAACTGAATAGTGCACCTTCCAGCGGTACTACTCAGCCCTCCCTTCATCGTCTGCAACTGGTCGGAACTTCAGCTGCTGGTCTTGTAACTTCTCCATCCAGATGCCCCACATCAGCCCGGTTCTACCCAGTCTCCACTGGCTCACAGTTCACTCTCGTATTGATTTGAACATTGTACTGTATGTCTTAAAGGTCTTGATGGCCTCCCTCCTTATTCTTGTGCGTTTGTGTCCACTGTCAAATGGACTCTCTTCTCCAGCACCCCTGTAGACCTCACCAGGGAGGCTGAGGACCGGGGTTTCCCTGTGATGTGCTTCCTTTCTTGAAAAGAGAAACCGTCACTTGAGTCTGCCAACTTGCTGAAAAAGAAGTGAGGTCAGTGAGACAGACACACTGAGTCGTGAGAGGACGGTTCAGCCAGGCAGCACTCGGATGAATTGTTGCCTGTCATCCACAGGGAAGGTCTCAGTTACAGTAACCTGGATCCTGATCAACAGGGGCGCGACAACACAGCTGACTCTGACCTTCTAATCCACATCAGCCTCCCGTGCTAACAATAGAGCCTCTATTAAAGCAGCCGCGCGTCAGTTGGCGAAAACGTGGGGGATGCCTCACTTCCTGTAATGGGTCATGTGACTACAGGGGTTTGTCTCAGGCTCTGGAGTAGAAGAACAGAACCCTGGGAAGGTCTGAAAAAACTCGTGATCAGCACAACAAGGCGAGCATGTGATCTTCTCACCATTTTCATAGTAACAAACTGGATGTGATGCTTGAGGCGTCCAGCCATGAACCGGGCCTGAACACGAACATGCAGCCGTGTTGGGTTTCCACCAGCAGATGTCTGGGATGGGCATTCCTGTCCAAAGGCAGCCATCTGCAGTCGACACCTCTAAATATAAACTGGAATCCTGGCACCAGACCCAGACGAAGCACCCTGCATGCATGGAGCATTATTCCAGGATGGAACACGATATCCTGGTCCTGCATCAGGGGGAGGGAGGTTGGGTTTGTCTGAAATCAGAACTTTGCTCCTGAAAAGGTCTGAATACACTTGGAGTTCAGCGCTCACGTTCGACTCGTTACTACTTAACATCTTGTCAGGACTAAACTACAATACTAAAACGTCTCCACCTGGTGGCAGAATACAGACCCGGAGTTAAAATAAACTTCCGTTTACAGCAAAGAAACACTGCTGGAAGACGAAGTGTCTTTTCTTTATTGACGCACATGAGCAAATGCAGCGGTAAAAAAAAGTAACAATGGAAATGGCATAAAAACAGCAACACAACATGAACAAAATAAAAATAAAATGTACTCTTTATCTCAAGAGGAGATGGTGAAGAACAATGTACCTCCAGTGTGACCTGGACAAAACTAAAACAAATGTCCCATGCCGACAGCAGCACCTTTAGTGTCTCTAGTGTTTAAGTAAATATCACATGAAATAAAAATCACATTTGTTCAAAACATTCACAACCGAAATGCAAATACAGGATATGCATGGCAGCCGTGACACATTCGCGCGCGCACTGTAGATGACAAATAAAGGATTCCAGGCCTAAGACCACTGCTGAGGTCTTTCCCACTTGGCACTGTGTTAACAGACACCTGAATGCTTCAGACCAGCACTGCTGCCTCTTGGTCACGTTGTCATTACAAATGAGAGTATGGTTCTCACTTGACTCCGCTGCTAGTTTGCAGACTGGTTTTTAGACTGGTTTCCACACTGGTTTCTGGAACAGTTTCCAGACTGGATTCTAGACTGGTTTCTAGACTGGTTTCCACACTGGTTTCTGGAACAGTTTCCAGACTGGATTCCAGACTGGTTTCTAGACTGGTTTCCACACTGGTTTCTGGAACAGTTTCCAGACTGGTTTTTAGACTGGTTTCCACACTGGTTTCTGGAACAGTTTCCAGACTGGCTTCTGGAACAGTTTCCAGACTGGTTTCTAGACTGGTTTCCAGACTGGTTTCTAGACTGGTTTCCACACTGGTTTCTGAAACAGTTTCCAGACTGGCTTCTAGACTGGTTTTCAGACTGGTTTCTAGACTTGTTTCCACACTGGTTTCCGGACTGGTTTCGACACTGGTTTCTGGACTGGTTTCCAGACTGGCTTCTAGACTGATTTCTAGACTGGTTTCCACACTGGTTTCTACACTGGTTTCTAGACTGGCTTCAAGACTGGCTTCAAGACTGGCTTCAAGACTGGCTTCAAGACTGGCTTCCACACTGGTTTCTAGAAATGTTTCCACACTACTTTCTAGACTGGCTTCTGAAACAGTCTCCAGACTGGCTTCTGGAACAGTCTCCAGACTGGTTTCTAGACTAGTTTCCAGACTGGTTTGCGAAGCAGTTTCCAGACTGGTTTCTGGACTGGTTCCTGGAAGTTCCTGGACAGTCTTCTAGACTCGTTTCCACACTGGTTTCTAAAACAGTTTCCAGACTGGTTTCTAGGCTGGTTTCCAGACTGGCTTCTGGAACAGTTTCCAGACTGGTTTCTAGGCTGGTTTCCAGACTGGCTTCTGGAACAGTTTCCAGACTGTCTTCTGGAAAAGCCTCCAGACTGTTTCTAGACTGGTTTCTAGACTGATTTCTAGACTGATTTCCACACTGGTTTTCTCACTGGTTTCTGAACTGGTTTCCAGACTGGTTTCTGGACCGGTTTTCACACTGGCTTCTGGACTGGTTTCCAGACAGGATACTAGACTGGTTTACTGGTTTCTAAAACAGTTTGCAGACTGGTTTTCACAATGGTTTCTGGGCTGGTTTCCAGACTGGTTTCTGGAACAGTTTCCACACTAGTTAATGGAACAGTTTCCAGACTACTTTCCAGACTGGCGTCCGGAACAGTTTCAAGACTGGTTTCTGAACTGGTTTCTAGACTGGTTTCTGGAACAGTTTTCACAGTAGTTACTGGAACAGTTTCCAGACTACTTACCAGACTGGCTTCTGGACCAATTTCCAGACTGGCTTCTGGAACAGTCTCCAGACTGGTTTCTAGACTGGTTTCCACACTGGTCTCTACACTGGTTTCCACACTGGTTTCCGGAACAGTTTCCAGACTGGATTTTAGGCTGGTTCCCACACTGGTTTCTGGAACAGTTTCAAGAATGGTTACTGGACTGGTTTTCACACTGGTTTCTGGACTGGTTTCCAGACTAGTTTCTGGAACAGTTTCCTGACTAGTTCCTAGAACAGTTTCCAGAATGGCTTCTGAACTAGATCCAGACTGGTTTCTGGAACAGTTTCCACACTGGTTTCTGGAACAATTTCCAGACTGGCTTCTGGAACAGTCTCCAGACTGGTTTCCAGACTGGTTTCTAGACTGGTTTTCATACTGGTTTGTGGAACAGTTTCCAGACTACTTTCCAGACTTGCTTCTGGAACAGTCTCCAGACTGGTTTCTAGACTGGTTTCCAGACTGGTTTCTAGACTGGTTTCCACACTGGTTTCCAGACTGGATTCTGGAAAAGTTTCCAGACAGGATTCTAGACTGGTTTCCAGACTGGTTTCCGGAACAGTTTCCACACTGGTGTCTGGATTGGTTTTCAGACTGGTTTCTAGACTGGTTTCCAGACTGGTTTCTGTAACAGTTTCCACACTGGTTTCTGTAACAGTTTGCACTCTACTTTACAGACTGGCTTCTGGAATAGTTTCCAGACTGCTTCTGGAACAGTCTCAAGACGGGTTTCTAGAACAGTTTCCAGACTGGTTTCCAGACTGGCTTCTAGAACAGTTTCCAGACTGGCTCCCAGACTGGTTTCCAGTATGACGACAGGTGCAGGGTTTTGTCCGCCTGCAGTCCTGTATCTCTCCACGTCTCAGGACATTTGTGGCATTTTCTGCTAATGAAATAAGATCCTGTTTTCTGTGAGGGATGAGCCAGAATCAGGTTTCCTTGGTTGCAGGAGCTTCTTCTTCCATTCACTACAGAGCTCCAGAAAAAAATACTTTCAATAGTGATGAGTCTTTCCTGGATGGCCAAACATCTCCTCATATCTCTAATGGAGAGACCAGACACCCTGCAGAGGAAACCCATCTCAGGCACTTGTATCATGCATCGGGTTCTTTCAGTTGTTCCGTAGGTGAGGTGAGGAGCATAGGTCCACCAGTAAGTGGTCCCAGCTCTCTTCACCACAACAGACCAGTACAGAGAACATTCCACTCTTTTCAGACTGGGAACCATGGTCTCAGATTGGGAGGTGTTGATTCCCTGCTGCTTCACACTCATCTGAGAACTTCTCCAAAGACAGCTGAAGGCCTCTGCTCAATGACACCAGCATATACACGTCATTCATAAAAAGCTGAGATGTTATCCTGTGGTCACCAAACCAGACCAGCTCCACCCTCTGATGCATATAAAAATTCTGTCCATAATGTTACAAAAATTGTAAGATTAAAAAAGAAATCAGAAACGTCCCACATCTGCAGGTTTCAATGGACCAGATTTGGGCTTGATTCTTGGACTCTGGGTGAGCATGGATGCCATGGACCAGTTCTTCATTTTCTCTGGGCCTCACCTGGCCGATGACACTCTCTGTAGCACTCACCAAAACCAAGCTCATCACATTCGGGCCACATCTGGACAAACAAACACATGCCAAAAACCATGTTTGACCCTGCTCAGGATCGTTGGGTCACAACATTGTGCCCTAACTGAACGCTTTGTTGTTCCCTAACCCACATTGGGCCCACATGTGCATGCTCTCAGGGCAAAGTGCTACCACAGACTTGTCTTTTCCTCACGTCAGTGGTATTTGATCGGCATCAGGTATCTGCCCATATAAAAGCCTGGGTATCAGTATCGGAGGCCCTGACAAAATAGGATCAGCGAATATCTAATGTTGCTTGATCCCAACAGATAAAGCAACAGAAATAACATATGTGTTTTGTTTGAAGGGGGAAGGTGACAGTAACAGGTCGAAGCAAGAGTGAGTGTAGACTGTTGAAGCAGTCATCAGATCCCCAAGCACTGATTTAGGCCCAAGCTTTAACCTGCCTCCAGAGGTAGAGGGTTAAACGTTCCACTGGTTCCACTCAGATGAGTTCTGCCTGAATAACCGAACAACAGCTCCCACAGTAGCTGTAACCGCATTCCCAGGAAAAGAGCAGAGCTGGCTCACACTTCACCGCAAGATGGTTTAAGTAGGGCGGCCAACTGTCAGTTTACGCTGCAGACAAAGTTAGAAAGTACAGAGCCTCAGCAGTGCAAGAGTTCAGCACTGAGAGGAGAGGAGATGATTCTCCAGACTGATGGACCTAGAGTTTCCAACATTGACAGCCAGCAGGAACCTATGGGATTGTGGCTGAACCACGTTCTCTCTAGGATGAGGTCAAAGATGGGATGGCAGCGCTCTACAGCTGTGAGGGCGTGGATGGGCGTGGATGAAAAAAAAAGAAGTTACATTTGGATTAAAACCGCAAAGGCTCCGAGACGAGAAACAGACAGAACATTCTGGAAACAAAGTGGAAAAATCTTAGATGTTTAAGAGCCCATATTTAAAAAGTTCTTGGCTAATCAAATTTCTCTGTTTTGCACTCAGTCTGGCCTCCTGTCTCCAACAGCGAACCAGCCCCACACCAGGATGCTGCCACCGCCGCCATGCTTCACAGTTGGTGCTCTGAAGACTGCCAGCGTCCAGTTTTTTTTTATCTAAATATAAAAATGATCAACATTTGCCCTCATATGCTGCTGTAAACTTCACCCCAGTTGAAGGCTGCTACACAGGACTAATCAGGGGACAACGGCTGGACCACCTCTGGTGGGGAAAGCTGGGAAAGTGGAGGAGGTGGTGGGGTAGCTGGGAGAGATACCAGAGTGGGTGGGGGTGGGGGGTGGTGATGAAGGGTTTCTAAGGAGAGACAGAGACAGATGGGGGAGGACAGAACCTGTATGTGATCTGAGGGGGAGGAGTGACAAAATGTGCGGCGGTGAAAACACAGCGAGTCTGGAGAGACCGATGAGAACGAGAGCAGATGTGGACCTGGAATAAACCCGTCTGTTATCTTGAGTCGACCCGAGGGGACGCCCGGCGTTGACTCACTAAACCGTTTCCTGACCAGAGCGACGAGGCTGGTCCAGACTGCTGATGAGCAGTCAGTCAAATTCAGGCTGGCAAAAAAACAAACTGCTGTTTGCTTTTGCAATGGCTGATGGGAAATAAAACATCAGGCAAGTTAATTATTAAAGAAAAGGGAAAAAGGATCAATGTTAGTCCAGAAGAACAGTCTAAGACAGCATTCACAACGTAAAATGCTTTTAACCCAACTGAAAAGAAAATAATGATACAAAGTTCCCAGTTCACACATGGACCATGAACTGTTTAGTTCTGGTTCGGTCCAATGCAACGTAATTCTGTTATAAGTCCAGAACTCGCTCCACTTCTGCCGGGTGAATGAACGTGTGAGCATGTGCACTCAAACAAACTAACCTATGCTGTTGAACGGCAGCAGAACCAGAACCTGAACCTGAATCACAGTAATGAGCTTGCTGGAGCTACAGCAGCTGGGTGAGGTGGAAGCAGATGGTGACGGGGCAACGTCCAAATTTCAGGGTTTAGTTCGAAGCAGAAGAAAAACTGCTGCTGTCCTGCATGTTTAGATGTTTCCCAGCTCCAACACACCTGACTCCCCAGGAGCTGTTAACGATACTTTCATCTGAAGCAGGTGTGTTGGAGCTGGGAATCATCTAAAAGACAGCGGACCTAAAGGACCGAACTGGAGGAGCCGTGGCCTAGATCATCAGCCAGCTTCTACCTCTGGCAGCATCAGGATACTCTGGTCCAGAGACCTTCTCCTCAAATCCTCTCAGGACCCTTCCATGTTGACCAACCGAACCAGTAACTGACAACACCAGGAACAAACGACGCTTTTCATATGTCATCCCTTCAAAAACCTGCTCGATCATCAGCATTGACGAACGTCGAACTAGATTCCAAACTGAGCAGACCTGTAATCTGGACCCGAACCAAGTTCAGGATTTGATTGTAGATAAAGACTTGTTTTATTACATCTTAATGTATGACTTAGAGTGCAAAGAGGAAGAAAAATAAAACAGTTTAAAACTTTTGATGACAGGAAAACGAGGAACTTCTGCAGTCATGTGCAGAAGGCAAGGCCAAGCAAGTTTATTTGTATAAAACATTTAATGTACCAGACCATTCAAAGTACTTTGCATAGAAATGTTTTAAAATGCATTAAAAAGTAAAAAAGCAGGAATTAAAGACAGACAATAAATACAGACGGTCGAGGTCAGGACCGTAAAAGCTGAACGCTGCCTCCTTGTGTTTGGTTCTGACTCTGGGTACAGAAAGTAGGCGTGGCCCTGACGACCCGAGGGTTCTGGTTGGTTCATAATGGACCAGGAGATTAGAGATGTTTTGGCCTGAGACCTTTCAGAGATTTTTTAATTATTTCTGTCTTGTCCTAATTTCACTGAAGAAAATTCTGGCTCTTTAATTTGATTAATGTTAATGTTAATCAATGTTTGAATTGGATTATAGTATCCTGGTATGAAAGTTATATAGATTTGTGTTTCATCTGCATAGTTATGGTAACACATTTTGTTCTTTTTCATGATGATAAAAATGCTGGTGGATAGGCTCCTCCCACATTGGGGTCATCCCCCCAAAGTTTTGTAATAAAATGAGCCTTGAGCTTCCACCAGAAACAGCAGACTTTCGCATTCATTTCAGCTGGAAATCATCCACAGAACATCTCAAGGACGAGGAGGCCAGGCCGGCAACCTGCCAATCCACAAATTAATCCTCGAGGATGGAATGCTGATGTACTGAAGCTTAGACAATCAGAACATTGCTATTAAACAACTCAA